>LZPO01087147.1:379718-391221 GCA_001675575.1 Neotoma lepida
AGAGGAAAAATTGTATGAGCAAGGGACATGGAGAACATGACTGGAAAATGTACTGAGATGGCCAGCCAAACTAGTGGGGCATTTTCTTGATTGGTGATTGACATAGCAGAGACTATCCTACTATGGGTAGTGCCACCTCTGTGTTGCATAAGAAAGCAAACTGGGGAAGCCAAGGGGAGCAAGCCCATATGAAGCATTCATCCAAGTTTTTTTTTTTAATTTTCTATCTTCATGTTAACTTTATGTCCTGGCTTCCTCATGATAAGACTATAAGCTATATGGTGAAGTAAACCCTTCCCTCCCCAGATTGCTTTTGGTCATATCCTTTTGTAAACCCTTTCCTCCCCAGATTGCTTTTGGTCACGTCTTTTTATCATAGCAATATAAAGGAAACAAGAACACTATAAATATAATATGCACATTTTTATATGTGTATGTTAATCTTTTTTATTAAAAGCACAAACTCAGAGAATGGTACAAAATACATGTTTTTAACAAAGTAATAAGCTTTTTTACAAATAAAGAAAATAAGTTTATTTAATGTCTACCTTCAGAAATTAAAGGATGTTGCATAGTGTATGATTGCAGCAATAAAAATGTAGGTAAGACACCGTTCAAGGCCATAACCCAATTGACCTAAGGACTATTATGAGGTACAAGTCCTCCCAATACCACCACCATGGGGAAATAAGCTTTTAGTGCATATATCTTTAGGAGATCATAATCCAAAATTTAGAACAATATTGTCTGCTACTCATTTTAGCCAAGATAATGATTGCATCATAAGCTCATAATGTTAGGGACCACATGTTATTGTATATTTAAATGTATTTTTCTTCATTCTTGAGAATTTCGTGTGTGTATGCAGTGAAATATGATCATATCTTTCTTCTATTTCAGTCCTCAAACAGCACCAATTTCCTCTCCAATATGCCCCCCTCCCAATTGCATGTCTTTATTATGTGGTAATTCACTAAGTTCAGTTAGTGCTGCTTGTATGAACTTGGATGAGTACTGTTCATATGAGCTTGGATGTGAGGCTATACACTAGAGCCTTGAAAATCTTCTTAACAGAACATCCTCCTCCAACAGCTACCAACTGCCAATTGCTTCTCAAAAGAGGCGAAACATGGAGAACACTTTCCCATACTTAAACCAAAATTCTGGGTGGCTTGTTCTTATATGGGTATCTAGGTAACCACAGTTACTGTGGGTTCATGAGTGCAATACCCATATCCTGTCCAGAAGAGAGCATGTTAGACCACTCCTCTGCATTTTCTGTCTCTTACATGCTTTTTAGTTCCTCTTTCTGTGATGTTCCCTGAGATTTGGAGGGTGTGGGAAGTGACATTATTGTTCTATTTGGGATTTTGCCTTTACTCTCACTTATTCTCTGTCCATTGGTAAATTGTTGGTCTTTGTAGTGATTGGTGCCCACTTCAAAATGGTTCTTTTTGACCAAGGTAGAAAGCAATCTATGGGTATAAACAAATATATAGAAGGCAATTTTACAACATCACTTCTGAGCAAAATTCCAATAGCAGCTTCTATCCTATGACCTATTAACTCCCCAGCCATGAGCCTTTGGCTATGATTGCAGTACCAAGCATGAAATTCCCTTATGTTGAGCAGGTCTCAAATGCACTAAGAAAGTAGGTGGTTACCCCATAATAGTGATGCAACCATAGCAACAGTGGGCAAATCTTGTCTAGCAAGTCAGTGTTAGAACATGCAGTTTCTAGCACTGGGAAAGACCATGGATGCCTTTTATCCCCAAGCCCATTCTGGCACTATGAAAGCTAGCCAGCAGGAAGACAGTTTTCCAGTAATTTTGAAATGGATTTCTCTGTTTTTAGCTAAAGTGTGTGGCACCTTTATCATTATGTTTTTTTCATGAAGTTGTAGTGGGTAACGAAGGACAGTGGCAAAGGTATTTGTTGTTTTGTTTTATGGGGTGTTTTGAGACAGGATTTCTCTGTATAGCTTTGGAGCCTGTTCTGGGACTTACTCTGTAGGCCAGGCTGGCCTTGAACTCACAGAGATCCACTTGCCTCTGCTCTTGAATGTTGGGATTAAAGGTATGCACCACCACTGCCTAGCTTGTTATTTTGGAGACTGTTGAGGCCACCCTGTGGTGATATTTTATTTGTGCTCTAACAAATAAAGCTTGCCTGGGGATCAATGGAAAAAGCCAGCCATTATATTAAACATAGAGGTCAGGCAGTGGCAGCACATATCTTTAATCCTAGCATTTGGGAGACAGAGGTTAATCTGGATCTCTGTGAGTTCAAGGCCACATTGGGAATAGAGCCAGGCATGGTGGTACATGCCTTTAATCCCAGCACTAGTTAACCATAGAGGTCTGGAGGTCTGTAAAGACAGACAGGAAGTGATAGAGCTGGGCAGAAAGAGGAAGTGATATAGTTGGGTGGAGAGAGGAAGTAAGATGACAGGGCACAGTAAAGTATGTAAGGTGTAAGTATACAGGAAGTAGCTCTCTTGGGCTGAGGATTTCCTGGCAGTAAGAACTTGTGGCTGGCTTGTTCTATTCCTCTGATCTTTCAGCCTTCACCCCAATATCTGGCTCTGGGTTTTTTATTAATAAGACAGGTTAGCAATTGGTGTTACACCACCCTGGTACTCAAAGGTGAAGTGGCTTATTTCTTACACTGTGATTTTCATTTAATAATCGATGTTTTGTGGGAGTGAAATTGTCAATGCATACTGGATAGTTCTGTTTGAACTCTGTTTTAATTTATATTTGGAAATCATCTAAGATGTGAGTTCTCATAAAGTATTTTTAATACATCCATGTTTTTTATTAAAATATTTTCTATTCATTTTACATACCAACCACAGATCCCCTCTCCTTCCTCCTCCCGCCTCCCAGCCTTCCTTCCCAACCTACTCCTCATTCCCACTTCCTGCAAGGCAAGGTCTCCCATGGAGAGTCAGCAGAGCCTGGTACATTCAGTTGAGGCAGGTCCAAGGCCCTCCTCCCTGCCAGAAGTCTGTGCCAGGTGTCCCACCATAGGCAGTGGGCTCCAAAATGCCAGCTCATGCACCAGAGATGGATCCCGATCCCATTGCCTGGGGGCCCCCTAAACAGTTCAAGCTAAACAACTGTCTCACTTATCCAGAGGGCCTAGTCCAGTATCATGGGGGCTCCACAGCTATTGGTCCACAGTTCATGTGTTTCCACGAGTTTGGCTGGCTGTCTCTGTACATTTTCCAATCATGGTCTCAGTGTCTTTTTCTCATAGACTCTCTCCTCTCTCTCATTGATTGGACTCCTGGAGCTTGGCCTAGTGCCTGGCCATGGATCTCTGCATCTGCTTCCATCAGTCTCTGGATGAGGGCTCTATGATGGCAGTTAGAGTATTTATCCATGTGATCACCAGAGTAGGCCAGTTCAGGTACCTTCTCGACTATTGTCAGTAGTCTAAGGTAGGGTCATCCTTGTGGATTCCTGGGAACTTCTCTAGGACTCTCTTTCTCCCTATTCCCATGATGTCTTCATTTATCACGTCTCTCTTTCCTTGCCCTCCTACTCTGTCCTTGTTCCACCTCAAACCTCCCTTTCCCCTATGTTCTCATCCTCCATCCTTTACTCTCCATTACCCCCCCACCCCAGGTTACTCTTGTAGATCTCATATATTTCTCCTTCACTGGGCGATCCATTCATCCTTCCTAGGGTCCTCCCTGCTATCTAGCCTCCTGGGAGCTGTGGGTAACAGTCTGGTTATCCTTTGCTTTACATCTATTATGCATTTATGAATGAGTACATACCATGTTTGTCCTTCTGAGTCTGGGTTATCTCACTCAGGATGATATTTTCTAGTTCCATCCATTTGCCTGCAAATTTCATGATGTCATTGTTTTTCTCTGCTGAGTAGTACTCCATTGTGTATATGTACCACATTTTCTTAATCCATTCTTCAGTTGAGGGGCTGGCATAACTGGATGTCAACATGTAGAAGATTGTAAATAGATCCCTATCTGTCGCCATGCACAAAACTCTAGTCCAAGTGGATCAAAGACCTCAACATAAATCCAGTTACACTGACCTTGATAGAAGAGAAATTAGGAAGTACTATTGAATGCATTGGCACAGGAGACCATTTCCTAAATATAACACCAGTAGCACAGACACAGAGCAACAATTAATAAATGGGACCTCCTAAAACTGAGAAGCTTTTGTAGGACAAAGGACAGGGTGAATAAGACAAAACGATAGCCTACAGAATGGGAAAAGATCTTCACCAACCCCACATCTAAGAAAGGGCTGATCTCCAAAATATATGAAGAATTTAAGAAACTAGACATCAAAATACTGAACAATCCAATTAAAAAATGGGCTAAAGAGCTAAACAGAGAATTCTCAACAGAAGAATCTCAAATGGCTGACAGACATTTGAAGAGTTCCTCAACATCCTTAGTCTTCAGGGAAATGCAAATCAAAATGACTCTGAGATACCATCTTACACCTATCAGAATGGCTATGATCAAAAACACTGATGATGCCGGGCGGTGGTGGTGCACGCCTGTAATCCCAGCACTTGGGAGGCAGAGGCAGGTGGATCTCTGTGAGTTCGAGGCCAGCCTGGGCTACCGAGTAAGTTCCAGGAAAGGCGCCGCCAAAGCTACACAGAGAAACCCTGTCTCGAAAAACAAAAAAACAAACAAAACAAAACAAACAAATAAACAAAAAACAGGTGATAATTTATGTTGGAGAGGATGTGGAGCAAGGGGAACATTCCTGGTGGGAGTGTAAACTTGTACAGCCACTGTGGAAATCAGTATGGCAGTTTCTCAGAAAATTGAGAATCGATCTACCTCAAGACCCAGCTATACCATTCTTGGGCATATACCCAAGGAATGTTCAATTGTACCACAAGGACACATGCTCAACTGTGTTCGTAGCAGCATTATTTGTAATATCCATGGTTTTTTAATCCCATTACAATATTCCCTCTTCTCCCTTATACCCTTGATCCCCATTAATCTTTTAACTCCCTTATACATCTTTTTAGTTTCATATCCCATGAATTTTACTCTCCCTCCAATTATATTTTAATTGGTTTGTGGGACTGTAGTCTTTGATACAGATTTCATCCACCCTTTCTTTGGGTTCTCTCCCTAACCCCCAATTTAGTTCATATTTCCATGTTCCTACCTACCTAAGCCTTTCCAATCACCAAATCCTGACACTCTAATTTTTCCTAGAATTTCCCATACTCTCTCACTTAATGTACCCTCCTAAAGGCCCCTTTTGGCTTCCACAGAGTTGAACTATGACTAGGAATGGAAAAAAAAATGGATAATTGAACAAGAAATGTAATAAAAATAAATATTTCAAAAGTATCAAATAATTGACAAATGTGAACAATACCAATAATTGTAAAATTATCAAATGCTCACTAATAACAAAAGAAGTTGGAATTAAAAGTATGAAAAACAATTTCATATAAGCTAGTTTGGCAAATTTCTCATATAGAAGTTATTCTAACACTAAGTACTGCCAATTATGTGGAAAAGAGTATTTTATGTTTTTTATGAGTTTAATTAGTCCAATTAGTTTTGAATAGTTTGGAATTACATCATGGAGCTAAAATATTTACTATCCTATGATGACATGATCTAAGTGTTTTCACTAGAGGAAAATTTCATGTTTGTACACTGAGATGAATGTACAAATATCCACCTCATTGTAATAGAAAAATGGAAGTAATCAGTGCTTTTCTAACAAAATTTTGTTTTCCAAAAAATGAATAATACATTTTAATGTATTTATGAAACACATTACATAATAGTGAAAACAATGCAAAACTGTATAGTTTGTAACATAAAATCTTGAGCAGGAATATCTACCCACAGAGGATATTAACACACTACTTCCATAAATTTTTAAAGCAGATAAATTTCTGGAATAGAATGTTGTTTAGTGTCTTATGTACGTATGAAATTAACAAGGAAAATCAGGAAAAATTGGCACTTTTCTAGATAGTGATTATAATAGATTGATGGAGTCTCGTGGACTTTACAAGCAGTATATTAAAGGTGCTTTGAGTGGGGTTGTTGAAAAGCAGATCCCTGAACATGTCAGGTTTTTGTATTGGGCATTTGTCTTAAGAGATGGGGTATCTGGGAAACAGGAGAGCCAAGAGATAAAAAATGAATTCTGGTTCCAATAGAAACCAAATTCAGTAGGATTGCACAACGAAACTGTAAAGGAAGAATTGAACCAAATATTTGATCCTACCTTAGAGTAAATGGTCAGATATTTTGGTATTCCAAGTCTTTACATTATTGAGAAAAGTCATCCCCTTATGTGTATGTAATACATTCTCAACAGGTGGAGAATCTTGCCGTTGGATCAGCAAGAAAACAGGGGCAGGGGGAAGCATGACAATTTATTATTAACCAGTAGATGAAGGAGGAGTGCACCACCTGATAAAAGGTACCTTGATGGGATACTCATTTCCCCCAAATAGTTTTATTCCATTTAGGTACATCATTAGGATATTAGTTTGTCATAGCAAATAGGATATTATGTTTTTTCCAAAATGAGGNTACTGGGGTAAACTATAGCATTCAGTGCTTCAAGGCATTTGTCCAAGGGTTACAATTGACACTTACCTTTTCTTCACCCCACTTGGCATTTCCTTCCCCTATTAACATTTTTACTAGTCTTGGTTACTTTCTTGGTGGTTTGATACTAATCAGTCCATGGTTGCTCTTTCTACTTTACAGATACAACATAGTATAATGTATTATTCAAGGTTGTCTTGAAGACCATAGCCAATAAAATATGTAAGTATTTATTATAAAGTGTATTGACTAGAATAGCTTAACAACTGATAGGGGCTAGGTAGTTTCAAAAGAATCCCATAGTGGCTCAGATCAGGAACGGATTTCAGCAGTCCTACTCTAGAAGATTTCCAGAGGAGTGCTGGCCTTCAATCCATGTTGGAGCCTGAAGAATCTGGATTCTGATGCTCTCAAAGAATGACAGCAGCATCCAATATATATACTCACTTGTAAAGAGTAAACCTGGTAGGTAAGCCGCACTGCTTCTTCCTCAGATCTCCTTGTATTTGGGCTGCTGTCAGAGAGCACTTGATTAGTGATAATTTGAAATGTACTCACAGACCCACTCAAAGGCATAGTTTCAGATTATTCTAGATACTATCAAACTTGACAATGAAGATTAACCATAATAGAGTATAACAAAAACATAGCTTCTCCAAGCTTTGAAATATGCTTTCCTGTCCTTGCTACTTTAATTGACATATCCCTGTTTTATCATGTTCCAGGAGTGTTTCCTTCTTGCCTGTATAGTACACTGCATTCTGTATTTGCTATCTCAGTACTAGGATCCCGAAGTCTCCAGCAAGCAACAATAGATTTTAATTTAATGTGATTCTTACCTTCGAACTTGACCTACATATCCTTGTTATGGGAACCATAATGTCTCAAGACAGTATAGGGGTAAAGAAAGTAAAAAACTCCAATGTAGATCACTGTGTGTGTGGAGCCTCTATAGCTTTCTCTAGATTGAGTCTAGTTATTAAGAAATGCATCATCTTATAATGACCATTATATCAAGTTCTGTACTATTTTCAGAGGACTATTACTATAAATTCACCTGGTATTAACTTTCCATCTGGTAGCTTATTTTTGTCATCTATAACAGTGGTTCTCAACCTTCTTAATGCTATGACCCTTTAATATAGTTCTGCATGTTGTGGTAACCCTTAAACATACAATTATTTTCCTTGCTACTTCATAAGTGTAATTTTGAAAATTTATGTCAATCTTTCAGGACAAAATGTTTCTTCATCCAGGCTTGGAAGAACCATATAGAATCTGTGATGGTCAATTATATGGTTAGTCTTCTTAAAAAGAAACACAATGCTGATGACTCAACTTAGTCCCTATCACTGTAAAACTCTAGTTCTTGTGGTCTTGAAGAAAAAATTTAGTAGAAGCTGTGTGAGAATATGACACATACAAATTCTAACTCAGATGTTGCTTAAAAGCCACATACATTTTATAAATATTTCAAATTAGGTAAAGAAAGCCTGGATAAGAAAATGTCAGCCAATGTAATTTGAAGGTAATCATCTATCATCTAGAAGGGTATGCTTAAGTATGTTTTCATCTGTATTTGAAAAAAAACCCTGAAGATGTTACTTTCTTTTTTATATATTTTTGTTTTTTGGAATTAAAATTATAGTTGCTTAATTTTCCTCCTTCCCGTTTCTGCCTCCAACCCCTCTCATGCACCCTCAACCTTGCTTTCTCTCAAATCCATGGCCTCTTTTTCTTTGTGTGTGTGTTTTCCTAAATATATAAATACATCCTGCTCAGAACATATAATGTCATTTGTATGTATATGATTTCAGGACTGAGCATTTGGTACTAGATATATAATTGAGGGGACTCTTGTGATTATTTCTCCCACTCTTAGCATTTCAAGTTGTCTGTGGTTCTTCATCTAGGGTCAGGGCCCCATGAGACATTGATTCCTCCATGTTAGCATGTTTCTTGGTGTTGTCCTTGTTCAGGCAGCCATGTTGTTGAGACTTCATGATATAGACTGCAATATTTCTAATAATCTCATAGCAGACTTCTTGTTCCCCTGGCTCTTCAAATCTTTCTTTCCCTCTTCTGGGATATTCCTTGAAAATTCAATCCAAGAGTTGTGTTTTATATGTAGCAGTTGGGGCTGAGTACCCTATGATCATTCGTTTCCTGCAATTTGATTGGTTGTGATTTTCTGTAAGAGTCTCTGTCTGTTACAAAGTGAAGTTTATTTGATGATGAGTGAGAGCTACACTTATCTGTGCATATAAAGGATAAACATTTAGAATGTGGACAATAGTTATGTTGATTTAATAAAAAGATGTTGTAGGGCCTAACCAATTGTTTGGGACTAGTGAGAATATGGATCTTGGAGTAGAAGCTACGCCCACCACTTTACTAAGTCAGCATGATTTCTCTTTGTTTAAAAGTTCACTTAAACCAGCAAGAATCAGTCAGCATGTGTAGTGGATGGCTATTTTTGCTTCAGCCAGGTGGCTAGCACCTCCTTTTTAAGGGCGTGGCCAAAAACCTGAGCCCCTTGAAAAATCTGGGCAGCTACGTGAGCGCTCCCTCATCTCGGGCTCACTTCCTTTTCCCTGGGGAGCGTTTTTTGAGATCGCCTCGCTTGTCATCTCCTTGTTCGCTGTGATCTTAGAAGGCAGAGAATTCCTCACTGGATTGCTTTTGTGTCCATCCCTGCTCCCTCACCTTTTGTTCGTAAGTTGCTTATAAATAAAGCTATTTTGATAAAATATATAAATAATTGAGCTGGCCGTATAATTACAACCATAAGCATGTAACAGAATTTTATATATTTTCCAATATTTCCCTCTACAGCAAGGAGTTGACAAACTATCAACACAGTCTGGCTATATGCTTTGGAAATGAAATTTTATTGGAACACAACCATGTTCATTCAATTTGTATTTTCTATGATTTCCTTTGCACTAAAATAACAGAGTTGAACTCTTGTTGGACACTACACAAAGAGAAATATCTATTGCCTGCCTCTGATGGTTGCTTTTTTTAACTGTCAATTTTACTCAACCTACAATCACCTGGGAAGAGATTCTTAATTGAGAAATTGTCTAGATCAGTGGCCTATGGGTACATATATTCAGGATTGTTTTAATTGTTAATTGAAGTTGTAAAACCACAATGGGCTCACTGTGTGTGGCACCATTTCCTAGGCAGGAATCTTGAAGTGTATAAATGTGTTGAGGACAAACACATAAGCAAGTGGTTATATACACATGCATTTCTCTATGCTTTTTACTGGGGATATACCCTGAACACCAGGCTTAATTTCTTTTTCCTAGATTATCCCATAGTAATCACTATTATCTATCCCTTTCAAATAGAATATTTCTAACTAGCATAGTTATTTTTTCATATCATCTTTATTGATGAAAATTATTAAACATTAAGATCATATACACACATATGTTAAAATACATGATATACTCCATGTGCCCATATAAACTACCCTATTTTTGTCAAAAAAGATTCATTTATGAAGTCTGAGCATGACTTTGATTTACATCAGTTAATCATATCTTGTAGCAATAATTGTGTAAACATAATATATTCTGAACACATTTAATAAAAATTTAAAAATACTATAAAATGCTATTGACAATTTTAGAAATTGTAGTTATGGAAAATATATTAAAATTATAAATTGCATAGATAAAATAATGGTGGCATTACAGAATGTATAAACTTCTTCGTTCTTGTTTCTAACCTAAATCTTGGTAGTCATCCATTTGTACATATTAAGAAAAATACAATGATGCCCTAATAATTTTTCAAATAATTACTTGTGTGGGCTGATGTTTGAAAAAATATATCTCTCATCTTTCCTTTTCCCTGTTTTTTTTAATTATTTGAGAATGTTATACATGTAATTCTCGCTACTAATAACTGTCAATGTTATATAGCTTGAATCACCTGAAAAGGGAGTCTAAATTAAGGAATTGTCTTTATAGGATTGTCTGTGAAATTACTCACTGTGGAAATATTTCATGGGTAGATAATCCTGGGCTTATAAGGAAGCTAGATGAGCATGGGCTGGAGACAGCTAGAGATCCAGCCAGTAGACACTATTCCTTCATGGTTTCTGTTGTGCTTCATTATTGGCTGGGAGTGAGCTCCCTGTCAGAGGGAATACTCTATGAAATAAGTTGGCCTGCTTTCATGTTCAGGAGTTGAGTTCCTGCCCTGAGTTGTCTCAATAATGGACTGTGACCTAGAGGTATAAAGTGAATAAACCCTTTCCTGTCCAAGTTGCTTTTGATCATGGTTTGTTTTATCACAGCAACAGTAAGCAATCTAGAACACAAATATACAATGTATAATGATCATATCCACCCCAGTTTTCTCCAAAGATCTCTCTTAGTCATGCCACCTTCCGAATTTGTGTCACCTTTTTATAGATTTTTAAAAATTTATAGTCCATTGCATCCGATTAGTGCTGCTTCTATGTTAATGGTTGTAGGGTCTTCCATTAGAGGATGGGCAAACTACTGGTGGAAATCCCAAAGAAAAATGACTATTCCTCTGCCAGCTGGAAACAACTGTTAGTATCTCTTCATCTAGGAGTGGGACCTCATGAAATCCTCGCCCTATGCTGTAATGTTTATGGCCTTGGTCAAGTACCTGTCTCCTATAGGTAGCTATTCACAGATGATGTGAGATCAGCCATGTCAGGTCTGAAAGCACTGTATTTCATACAGCATGTCATAGTACTCCTACCCATCCTCCAGCTTTCGGTTCATTGTGTTTTCTCTTTTGAGATGTTTCCTGAATCTCATTGTGGGGAACGTGATAACTATATAGCACTTAGGGCTAAGCATTCATGCATATACACATGTATATATATATATATATATATATATATATATATATATATATA
>LZPO01087147.1:392950-424574 GCA_001675575.1 Neotoma lepida
AACCTGATCCCTCTTGCTCTTGTCCCCACCTTTCCCCATTCCACCCACAGAATCTGTCCTATTTCCTCTGGGTCTGGGTTACCTCACTCAGGATGATTTTTTTCTAAGTGTCATCTATTTGCCTGCAAATTTTATAATGTCATTTTTTAAACCACTGAACAATACTGCATTGTGTAAATATACCACGTTTTCTTTATCCATTCTTCAGTTGAGGGACATCTAGGTTGTTTCCAGTTTTTGTCTGTTATGAATAAAGCTACTATGAACATAGTTGAGCAAGTGTCCTTGTGGTAGGATGGAGTATTCTTTACATATATGCCCAAGAGTAGTGCAGCTGGATCTAGAGGTAGATAATTCCAACTTTCTGAGGAACCGCCATACTTATTTCCATAGTAGCTGTACAAATTTGCACTCCCACCAGAAATGGAAGTGTTCCCTTTGTTTCACATCCTCACCAGCATGAGCTGGCATTTGTATTATTGATTTTAGCCATTCTGACAGGTGTAAGATAGAATCTCAAAGTAGTTTTGATTTGCACTTCCCTAATGGCTAAGGATGCTGAACATTTATTTGTTTCTCAGCCATTTGAGATTCCTCTATTGAGAATTCTCTTTATAGATCTGCACCCCGTTTTAATTGGATTATTTGGTTTTTAATATCTAGTTTCTTGAGCTCTTTATCTATTTTAGGTATTAGATGTCTATTAGATGTTAGAGTTGGTAAAAATCTTTTCCCATTCTGTAGGCTGCCTTCTTGTCCTATCAGCAGTGTCCTTTGCTTTTTTAAAATCAATATGGGATAATTTCAATTTTGTATTTAATTTTTGAGGTTTATGAAAATGTGTTGCAAAGTATATTAATATTAATTTCAAAACAACTAGCTTTATGTTGATTAAGATATTCCATGAATATATAATGTAATTATATCATCTCTGTATCATTTTTATTTTATTTACATCTGATGTATTTTTTTTCTTTTTTATCAGTGTTGAGAACTTAATCTATTCAAAAAATATAAATGGTAACAAAATTAATCTCTGTTGTTTTGTAGTTATCATTTGTGGTTTTATCTTGCACTGAATTATGCCTTTCCCAACTCATTTTTTCATTTTTCTTTGACTTTGTCTTTTTATGTTAAAGTTTCTTTTATCTAATTTTCATAGTAACAGATGTATATTGACTATGAACACTGCTTTTAGTCTCTATCCCTAAAATTTTAATGTTTAAATTTTTCAGCTTAATGCTGGCATTCAATATAATTTATTATTTTAATTCTGATTTGATGGTATTTATTTTAGCTGTTTTAGAATTCTGGAGACACAAAACTTATCTGTAATTCTAAGGGGACAAGCAATGATCCATTTTGAGCCAAATATGAATGACTGTGACTTAAAAGCATTGATGTAGGTTGCCCTAAATGACATGTTCTACCCTACAAATAATTATAAGAACTAATTTTTTTTTCTTTTCTTAAAAATGTATGTATTTCCACCTCTGAAAAAGTACTTCTTCCTAATCCTCCCCAAGCAAAACTACCGATCTGGTCCTAATCTCAAATGCCAGAGATTATGAGGCATATTTCTTACTTAAATCACAACACATCCTCCCAAGGTTCAGAGATCATCATAGCGGAGACAGTGGGAACATTGTAAGAACCAAAGTTAGTGGATAATTACAGAGAAACTCTTTTCCAGACACAACAAAGCAGTTGTACATATGAAAAGATGTTGGCTCTAACTACATGCACAAGACCAGCACAAGATCAAGCCAGACAAAATCCCAGCTTGGAGGGGAAAGAAAATCAGGAAATCCCAGTGCTAGGTATGGAGCTTCAACAACTTTTTGATGGCTACTTTGGAAATGGAAATTTTTTTCCTTTAGGAATGTGGCCCAGGCATGTAATGCCAGCAGTAACTGAATATGCTAGTTTACGTGAGAAATGTCTCTTACAAGCTCAGGTATGTGAACACTTGANCCCCCTTTTCTGGTGGTGTTTTCATAGCAATAGGAAAGTAGCTAATGCAGTGGACTTCATGGATTTAACAAGAACACATAAAATATGAAAGCGATAGTGTTGAAGGGATAGAGAAGCAATTAGAAGGGAGAAAATAGGGATTGTACTTGTTCAAAACACATTATATGCATGTATGAAAATCTCAATCAACAAAAAATTACAGACCATTACAGATAATAGGATTTGTACTTCTTATTCTCCAATTTTTGCATTTGTTTTTACTTAAACTCACCCATCAGCTAAGAATTAAGAAACTAGGTAACTTTAGTCATTGGAAGCTTCTGATTGGATTCAAGGCCCATGAACCCATCGCTTGGGGTGCCATAGGCCCTAGGGGAGAGCATAGTACTATTAATTTTAGCTAAATGGGTATAGCATCACACAACCCCCACATGCAAACACATCATACATATTTGGTTAATATTCAGCTGTGATAACAGTTGTAATCCTATCATTTGTAGCAAAATAGACATAATTAGAAATTGTTACATAAGGAGAAATAAAAGAACACAATTGTATACATTGACTTTAATATATAAATTAAAATTAGAATGCTTTACTTAAGCCATGTATATTCATTAACTTACCAACTCATGTATATTAGAGGTATTTATGTAGTCATTTAATAGTGTGATTTCATATAATAGTATGACTTTTTCAGACATCCTTACGTTATTTTACCCTCCTTCCACCTTTTGTATTTACCTCCCTCCCTGTCTCTGTCTTTTCCATGTCCTCCTTCAGATCACTTGTAACCTGATATTGCCCTCTCTATTGTTCTCTCACCACTAACCCTGTAATGGTCCCTTTTATCTCACTGGTTTCTTGGTTCTCAACAAAATTATGTTGGCTTGTCCTTTATCAAGTAACCTAATCAAGTTATTCCCTCAAAGACAATCTCAGATTAATCTTAATTATACAATTCCTCATATGTATGCCGAGTGGCTTGCCTCCTAAGTGTTGAGTAATTAATACTGACCATCATACTAGATATTATAAAGCATGCCTTATGTTTACATTTTAGTTAATTTTCATAACAATTCTCTGTAGTAGGGACAGTATTTCTATTGTATAAAAAATATATATGGATATCCAGTTTCTGTGATTGCCCGAAAACCAAAAAAATAGTCATGTAAATGAGTCTGATCACAATAAACATTTTAGGGAAAAAATTTCCCTAACTTTGAATAATTCCCATCATTTCAATAGTTACCCTGTTTAAACTAATTATTTGAGAATTAAAATTTTGTGTCATTAAATATTTATCACAGTATCTGAAATGTAATAAAATAACAATGTTAAAAAGTGTGAACTATAATGAAAGCAATGTACTTTCAAACAAGGAATTTCTTGCATATGTTGATAAGGCAAGAATATCAGGTTATTTGGCTTCTGAAATATTTCAGCTATTAAACATAAACACTTGATTTACTTTTCTCATTGTATTATAATTTTTGAATGAGACATGAAGTTTGGAAACATTTTATAAGTAAGACTCTTGTTGTGCTTACCAGAGTTACATGAATATTCTTCAAATTTGTACTGAAATTTACCCATAAAGATAAATATCTTGTCATTCTCATGGGGATACATTATAATTAGGAGACCTTTGGTAGTCCCTCATTGTAAGTTACTGTTAGCACTCTGAGTTCTTTGTCCTTTCTCTAAAACAAAAACTCTCACCTACTACCTTTTCACTAGCATTTTCTCAATATAAAGTTAAGTATTTGAAGTAAAGGGGAAGATTTTTGAGGCAGTATATCATTTGACAAATGAAAAACAGAAAAACTGGAACACAACCAGAATGAACATAAAATACAAGACTATAGGACCATATAAAGCAACAAAAAGAAGGGAAGACAAGTGAAACAAGTTAAATATAAAGCATGGAGAAGGATTATATATGGTGAGGGAACATCTAAGATAATACAAGTGAAACACAAATATTTGGAAAACAAATATTAAATAGATTACCTACATAGAAGAAAATTTAGTATTTTTATCTAGCTCGTTAATTTTTTTAAGGTTAGAAAACTTTAGAGAAGTAAAACATTGACTCTACATATTAAGCATTTTATTATTTTTTAATTTCTAGGAAGAGTAAGAGACACAGAACAAGAAAAGCATGCAGATATGAACTTGCACTGTAAGCTTCTGGGAAGCTGTATATAGGTAAGCACTTTTACTTTTGTTCTCAGTTACTAAGGTATGTGGATAATAAATTGCCTTAACATAGACTGTCACGTTATCACATAACTGCTTTCTTAAATTTTATTTTATAAGGGTTCTCATTATCAATTTTAATTAAAAATTAACAGTTATCTTTAGATGAATTTGATAAGCAAATATATTTTCCTGGTTATTGCTATTGCTGAAAATGATATTAACTTTGAAATCTGGAAATTCTGTTTTTTATAATTGATCTGCACATAGTTCTAACATTTTACATGCTGTTGTAATTTTAAACCATGTGTAATGTAGGAATGAGTCCTCAAGAATGAAGTCCCAATGATGATCATCTCAAGGAATCAAAGATGGTTTGTACATATGTAGAATGCAGAGATTTAAAAAAGGAAAACAAGAAATACATAGCTAATTTAAATGGAATAGATTATTTAAAATCTAGATTTTTGATGTCAGAAAAAAATTTCAAAAGAGAATTGTTTGATATTGCACATAAAATAACAAAAGGTTCTGTATTGTATGTTTATATTATATTTTGCTGTGTTACATTTATCCTTTTAAAAAGCATTGACAATGTTAACAATAACAAAATATAGCTAAAACTGAAGTAATATGTATGCTAAATAATGTCCATGATTCCTGCTGCCACCAGCAACCTTGTTGATGTCCTAATCCATATTGCCATTGGGCACCAGGTTGATGTCCATGATCCAAGCTTCCACCAAAAAACATGGAGATGTCCATGGTCTTTGCTGTCACTAGACACCATGTTTATGTCCTTGATCAGGACACCTCCCAAAGACCATGTTGTTGTCCATGATCTGAACGACCATTCAAAACTATGTTGATATCACTGATCTTTGCTGCTGCTACATGTTGATGCCCAGAGACCATGTAATGTCCAAGATACATACTGATTCTCTAAGCCATGTTGACACCTGTAAGAAAAAGTTTTTCTGTGTCCTGCCTGGGTTCCCACTCAGACCCAAGTAAACACACAGAGGCTTATATCATTTACAAACTTATGGCCTAATGGCTCAAGCTTCCCATTAGCTGGTTCTTATATCTTAAATTAACCCATTTCTATAAATCTATGTTGCTACTTGTTCCATGGATTTACCTGTGTGCCATTACATGCTGTTCTCTAGATGGAAGAATGACATCTGCTCAGCTCTACTTTCTTCTCCTCTCTCCCCAGTTCGAATATCCTGCCTAACCTTATTCTGCCTCACCATTGGCTAAACAGCTTTATTTATCAACCAATCAGAGCAACACATTTTCACAGCATATGGAACATCACCCATCATTTCCCCTTTTCTTTCTATTTAAAAGGAAGTTTTTAACTTTAACATAGTAAAATTACATAAAACAAAACCATTATCTAGCAAGAATTACAGTTACAATATCTATTAGTATTTGGCAAAATTAAAGAAAATATTCTATCTATCCTATATTTGTGAGTGTAAAGTTTCATATCTAATTTATATTTTATTATAACTAAGGAAAACTATAATTATAACTGTCTAGTCTTCAACTACATCAAAGACCTCAGAAGGATATAATACTACCTAAGTAAACAGGAAGAACATTGTAAGCAACTTTCAAAAATCTAGAATGACAGAGACAGCTGGCTACCTGGACAGCCACCCAAAGTTCTTCTGCAATGTTGGGGCATCCGTTCTTCAGCCTACAGGCCTAGAGTCTCTCAGTCACTTCTCTCTGTGTCCTGTAGAATGTTTGCAGTCTTCTATGCGAAGCAAGAACCCGAAGGACCATCTTATCCTGCAAAGTTCAGTGGTCACCTTCCTATGGGTCCTGCATGTCCAGTTTACATAACATTTTTAAAAGTAGTCCAGGCTAGAACAGTTTTTTTGCCCAAATGGCAATTTTTGCCAGGAAGATAAACTCCATATGCAGTGTCTTCAACATTCATCTTTCTCTTTGAAGTAAATTGGTGCTGCCAGGAGCAGACGTGTCTTACCGTCCAGAAAGTCTAAGTTTTAAAAACATTTTAAATGCCATTTTCTGTAGGTCTTTGAAGTGTTTGAAGATTACTTACCTAATTGAAGTATATCTATATATACTTAGATAACTTAATTAACATGACTATAAGTTTGACTATCATAGAAGACTAATTATTAATCTGTATTTCTTAATTATCCATTACAATTTAAATGAGTTAAATAAACATAATACCTTAAAAAACATAATACCTTAAACAAGAGTAGAAGCATATATATATATATACATATATAATAACAAAATCAACTTTAAACTTGTATCAACAAACTAAAATCTGTACCAATGTAAAACATTTTAACAAGTTGCTTTTTAAAAGTAGGTTCAACAATCCCTTTTATCCTATCATATCTATATCCTATATTTCCATATCATATCCCCCTTTCTTTTAGAAAGAGATTGACTATGACCAATAACAATTTGTAACCAACAATCTAAACAAAGACAAACATCAATAGTCCATTTTTTGGGAATGTGGGCATAGTTTTCTAGGGTACTTCCTACTGATGGGGGATGCTTTATTCTGATGGGGGTCTTGAGAAAATTCAAGATAATGGTTAAGTCCTGGGAAAACCGGCTGTAACCTTTGTTGATAGGTACCATCTGTTAAGGTTCAGGAGGTCTGGCTTGATCAAATCTGATCCATCTTAACCTGGAACAAATCCATAGCCTCTTGCTTCCTGTGGAAACAAAAGCAGAGCTTCCTTTTCAAAGTAAAGTATCGTTAGACATAAATTTTGAAATCGAGATACCTTTAAAATATACATATTGATTTAACTCAGCAGCTTTTACAATCAAATGTCTCTCCACAGTTAAAAATACCAAAGACAACACAATCCAGATTTTCTGTGCAATATCCATTGTTACATGGCTTATTATATTATTTTTACTGTCTCTTTAAAGACTTTATTTTAAAACTATCTATTTTTATATAACTGTATATATTTCTTTCTCTCTCTCTTTGAAGCCTACATACATTTTTGTACACAATGTAAATCATTTAGTCTTATGACATTTGAATCTGTGTTATTATGAATCTATTGCTTTAAATTGCAATGAGTAGGACAGAAGCAGCAGCCTTGGCTATGACTCCACCCACCTCAGCTTTTCAATATGGCGATGGTACCAGGAGAGTCACGCTTACCTGCCAACTCTGGGGTCCATGCTGCCATCAGGATAGCATGCAGCTGGCCCATAAACCGTTTTGTCTGTATGAGTGAAAGTTAAATCCATCATGCAGTGTGCTGTACAGCTTGCAGATGCTACTGTGTACCACAACAGGAATCTGCCATGCTGCTTAGCTCAAGCCCACATACCTCAAACCCACCATAGTGTAAATACCACAGCATCTCTGTACCCACCCAGCGTCTCTGTTCCTAATTCCTCTGATCTCTGTCAGATTTTTCACCCTTATTTCTTGTTCCATGTGTTTATTAATAAGAGCATTTAGAAATTTGTCTTACAGACACCCTTGGTCCTTGCTACCAATGCAGGTAATGTTGATGTTCCTGGTCCATGCTTCCACTGGTAACTATGTTGATCTGATTGATCCTTGCCACCTCTATGAACAATGGTACCATCTAAGATTCAATATGGTACAAAAAACTATGTTGATGTCACTGATCCATACTGCCAGTGGAAAGCATGTTGATGTCTCTGATCTCTGTTGCCTCTGTTAACAATGTTGATGTCCATGATCCAATCTACCATGCTGTCCCTAATGCTTCTGGAAGCCATGGTGATGCCTGTGGTCCTTGTTGACATTAGATATGATTTTGAGGTCTAAGATCTGTTCTGCCATCTGAGACAAAATTGATGTAGTAGTTCTCTGTTGCCAATGTAAAGAGTGTTAATTTCTGTGATTTAACCTACCATCAGAAACTAAATTGATATCCATATTTCATGCTCTCTACTGCAACCGAGATGATGTCATTGATCCCTGCTGTCTCTGTATACCATGATGATGTCCATGATCAGACATACCGTGCTATTCCTACCATTTCTGGAAGCCATGTTGATGCGAGGGTTCTTTCTTGCCCATGGATCTGATGTCCATGTTCATAATCTCTCCTGTCACTTGAGACCATGTTGATGCAAGAGTTATTTTTTTGCCAATTTGAAGAAAGTTAATTTCTAATATCTCAACTACCATCTGAAGCTATGTTGCTATCAATTATACATGATGCCACCTGAAATCATGTGGATTTAATTGATCCATGCTGCCTCTGTTATCCATATGGATGTCCATGATCAGAACTACAATACTGTTCCTACTACTTCTGGAAGCAATGTTGATGCTCATGATCTTCTTACCACTGGACACCAGGTTGAGTTCCATGATCTCTCCTGCTACCTGTGACCATGTTAAGGTAAGTGTTCTTTGTTTGCTAATGTGTAGAATGTTAATTTCCAAGATTTAACCAACCATTGGTAACTAAGTTGATATGTGTAATTCATGCTGCCAACCTGTACCCATGCTGATGCCATTGATCCCTACTGCCTCTGCAAACATTGTTGATGTCTACGAATGGACCTCTGATGCATTCCTATTGGTTCAGTAAGCCATGTTGTTGCACGTGGTCCTTGTTACCACAGGATATCATCTTGAATTCCATGTCCTCTCTGGCTCCTCATGACCACATTAAGGTAAGTGTTCTATATTGCCAATGTGAAGAATGTAAATTTCTAAGAACTGAACCACCAACTGAAACTAAGTTGATATCTGGAATGCATGCTGACTCCTCCAAACTAGTTGATGTCATTGATCCTTGCTGCCTCTGGTAACCATTTTGATGTCCAGAATCAGACCTCCCATGGTATTTCTAGCATTACTGGAAGCCATGTTGATGCCAGTGATCCTTGCTGCCTCTGAATACCATATAAATTTCTCTGATAACTCCTGCCATCTGTGACGATATTAAAGTAAGTGTTTTGTGTTGCCAATGTGAAAAATGTAGTTTTAGAAGAATTGAACTACCAATGAAAATAAGTTGATATCCAGAATGCAAGGTGCCACCACCAAACATGTTAAAGTTATTGATCCCTGCTGCCTCTCTTATTGATGTTTATGATTGGTATTACAATGCTATTCCTCCTGCTTCTGGACTTCATGATTGATGCCCATGATCTTCATACAACTGGATACCATGTTGATTTCTGTGATCTCTCCTGCTATCTTTAACCATGTTAAAGTAATTGTTCTGTGTTGCCAAAGTGAAGAATGTTAATTTCCTAGATTTAACCAACCATTGGAATGTTAATTTCCAAGACTTAACCAACCATTGGAATCTAAATTTATATCCGTAATTCATGGTGCCACCTGCATCCATGGTCTTTTCATTGATCCCTGCTGCCTTGTTAACCATGTTAATGTCTATTATCAGAACTTCCATGCTATTCCTGTTGTCTCTGGAAGGCATGTTGATGCCCATGCTCCTTGTTACCA
Organism: Neotoma lepida; assembly: GCA_001675575.1. NCBI lineage: Eukaryota > Metazoa > Chordata > Mammalia > Rodentia > Cricetidae > Neotoma > Neotoma lepida. Next base: position 402,612 of record LZPO01087147.1, read on the forward strand.
CTGGGTAACATCTTGATATAGATGACCTGTCTGGCCAATTATTACCACATTAAGATAAATTTTCTGTTATGCTCAACGTGAACAATGTAAATTTCCGGGAATTCAACTACCATATGAAACCAAGTTAATATCCCTAGTTCATGCTGCTGCCTGCAAACAAGTTGATGTCATTTTTCCAGGCTGCCTCTGTTAACCATTTTGATGTCCATGATTGGACATTCCATGGTGTTCCCACTATTTCTGGGAGTCATGTTAGTGCCTGTGGTCCTTCTTACTCCTCAATATGAAGTTTATATCTATCTTTCTTGCCCATTTTTTGTCTATGAGAAAAATGTTAATTTTCAAGATTTAATCTACAGTCTGAAAATAAGTTGATGTCCATGATTCATGCTGCCACCTACAACCATGTTGATGTCATTGATCCCGAATATCTCTGTTAACCAAATTGATGTCCAACATAGGACCTACCATGCTATTTCTGCTTCTTCTGGAAGCCATGTTGATGCCTGTGGTCCTTCTTACTCCTCAATATGAAGTATATATCTATCTTTCTTGCCCATTGTTTTGTCAATGAGAAAAATGTTAATTTTCAAGATTTAATCTACAGTCTGAAAATAAGTTGATGTCCATGATCCATGCTGCCACCTACAACCATGTTGATGTCATTGATCCCACTCTGTTAATCGAATTGATGTCCAACATAGAACCTACCATGTTATTCCTGCTTCTTCTGGAAGCCATGTTGATGCCTGTGGTCCTTCTTACCACTGCATACCATGTTTTTTCCCAAAATCTCTCCCGCCCTTGTGACCAAATTAAATTATTGTTCTGTGTTGCCAACATGCAGAATGTTAATTTCCAAGATTTAACCCACCATCCAAAAGTAAGATGAAATCCAGAATTCATGATGCCACCTGAAGCTATGTTGATGTCATTGATCCCATGTGTCTCTGTTAACCAAATTGATGTCCATGATTGGATGGACTTACCATGCTCTTCCTACTGTTTCTGGAATCCTTTTTAATGCCTGTGGTCTTTCTTACCCACGGATATACCATTGATGTCCATCATCTCTTCTACCACCTGAGACTGTGTTGATGCAAGAGTTCTGTGTTGTCAACATGATGAATGTTAATTCCCATGATCTCAGCTACCATCTGAAACTGTTGATATTTACACGCTGCCACCTACAGCCTTGTTGATGTCATTGATGCCTACTGCCTCCTTTACCATGTTCATGTCTATCATGAGCCTTACCATGGTATTCCTATTGGTTTGAAAGCCATATTGATGCCTTGTGGTACATTTTGCCCCTGGATAAGATGTTGTTATTGATGGTCTGTCCTACAACCTGAGACCATGCTGAGATAAGTTTTCTGTGTTGCCAACATGAAGAATATTGATTTTCATGAGATGACCTACCATCTGAACCTAAGTTGATATCTGTAATTCATTCTGTCCCTGGAACTATGTTGATATCACTGATACTTACTTCCTTTGTTTATCATGTTGATTACCATGATCTGACCTACAATGCTGTCACTACTGCTTCTGGAAGCCGTGTTGGTGCCTGGGGTCGTTGGTGTCCCTGGATATGATGTTGATGTCCATGTTCTGTTCTGACTCCTGAATCCATGCTGAAGTAAGTGTTTTTGTTGCCAGTATGAAGTATGTTCTTCTCCTTGATCTAACTTACTATCCAAAACTAAGTTGTACTTCATCATCCTGCTTCTGTAGGCCACCATATTGGTGCCCTGATCTTTGCTGCATGTTTATCTATGTTGATATTCATGATCCAACCCTCCATTCAAAACTTTGTTGATATCATGGATCCTTCCTACTTCTGGTAAGCATGTTGATGTCCATGTAAAATGTGCCACCAAGGCTATGCTGCCACTGGTAACCATGTTGATACGTCTAGTCTCTCTTTGCACTGGACACCATGTCATTTCAATGTTCTTACTCATTCTGAAAGCTACATTGATATTCTGGCTTTGCTATCACTAGAGATCATGTTGATGTCCTTGTTCCATACTTCTATCAGTAACCATACTGCTGTCACTGTGCTGTGCTGCCTCTTTTAACCATGTTGTTGTCTGTGATTTGATCTGCTCCCCAAAGCTATGTTGATAACACTGATTTGTACTGCCATTGGCAAACATTTTGATGTCTCTGATCCTTGCTGCCTCTGTTAGCTATGTTGCTGCCCATGATCTGACCTACTGCTCAATCTCTACTGCTTCTAGAAGCCATGTTGATGCCTGTGGTCCTTGTTGCCCCTGGATATGATGTTGATATCCGTGTTCTGTCTTGCCACCTGAGACCATGTTGAGGTAAGTATTCTGTGCTGCCAACATGAATAATGCTAATTTCCTTGATCCCACATGCCATCCAAAACTAATTTGATACTTATGATGCTTGCTGCTGCAGGCAACAATGTTGATGTCACTGCTCCTTGCTGCATCTTCTAACTATGTTAATGTTCATTATCCAACCTACCATCGAAAACTTTGTTGATGTTACTGATCTGTGTTGTAGCTGTCAACCATGTTGATGTTACTGAACTTTGCTACCACCTGTAACCATAGTGATATCTGCATTCTACATTGTCATCAGAAACAACATTGAAGTCATTCATCCATACTTCTACCTGAGACTCAGTTCAAGTAAATTTCTTATGTCACCCATGTGTACAATATTGATTTCCATGATCTGTCTGCCACCTGAAACTAAGTTGATATCTCTGATCTATGCTGACACAGGCAACCATGTTGATGTGACTGATTCTTGCTGCCTCTGTTAACCTTGCTGGTATCCATGATTATATCTACTATTTGAAACTTTGTTGATGTTGATGATCTGTACTGTAGCTGTCAACCATGTCAATGTTACTGAACCTTGCTACCACTTGTAACCATACTGATGCTTGTAGTCTGTTATCATCTGAGACAATGATGAAATCAGTGGTCCATACTACCACTTGAGACCCAGTTCATGTAAGTGTCCTATGTTGCCAATGTGTACAATGTTGATTTCTGTGATCTGTCTGCCACCCAAAACTAAGTTGATGTACATGATCTGCCACAGGCAACCAACCATGTTGATGTCACTGATCCTTGTTCCCTGTCTTAACGATGTTGATGTCCATGATCTGACCTAACATCTGAAATTCTGTCAATGTCACTCATCTGTGCTGCTGCTGGTAACCATGTTTATGGCCATAATCTATATTGGAATCTTAGACCTTGTGAATGTCCATGGTCCCTGTTGCCACCTGAGTCTATGACAATGACCATGATGACTGTCATCTGTGCCACCACCAGCCACCACATTGATGTCTCTGATCTGTGCTGCTGCTGGGGACTAGATTGATATGCATGATCTGAGCTACGGACAGAAACTATTTTGGTGTCATTAAGCCATCCTGGTGCTGGAGACCATGTTGACATCTGTGTTCTGTGCTGCCAACCAAAACCATGCTAGTGTGGGCTGCATGCTGAAGACCAGTTGTATATCCATGACCCAGCTGCTGTTGGAGACTGTGTTGATGTCTGTGGTCAGTACTGCCATAAGAAGGCATCCTGATGTTAGTGATCTGTTCTGCCTCCTGCAAACATGTTATGTTAGTGATCTATGTTGATATTATGGACCAGATGGATGTCAGTTGTCCAAGCTGTCACCAGAAATCTTGAGGACCATGATTTGTGCTGCTGCTGGAAAGCCTGTAGAAGTCTATGATACATTCTGCTGCTGGAAACCATGTAGAAGTTCGTGATCTGTACTGCCACTGACTTCTATTGGCAAGGAAGATTCTTTTGCAGTAGTATCAATGACTGTAGAATCATAACTGAAAATGACAAACATTGACGGCTTCTGTGCCACCTTTCCCAAAAGAAACACTCTAGACAGGAACTTATAATGTGGACACTGGGCCGATCTCCAGGAGCCCAATCGATGGGAGACAGGGAGCCCTCTATGAGCAAGGGACTAAGTGATCATGATGGGAGGGTGTGCAGAGATGGCCAACCAAACTAATGGAGATGCATGAACTATGGACCCATGGCTGAGAAGCCCCGATGGGCCCTCATACAGAGACAGATGGAAGCAGATGCGAGATTCATGGCTGGGCACCATGCAGAGCTCCAGGAGTTCAACTGATGGGAGAGAGGAGAGGTTCAATGAACAAGAGACTTTGAGATCATGAAGCCAGCCAAGCTGGTGGAGATGTATGAATTGTGGACCAATAACCGTGGAGCCCCCCATGGTGCTGAACTGGGCCCTCTGGAGGCTTGAGACAGTTGTTTTGCTTGAAGTGTCTAAGGGCCCCCAGGTGGTAGGATCAGGATCCATTCCTGGTGCAGGGGCTGACTTTTTGGAGCCCAGCGCCTGAGGTTGGACACCTGGTACAGTCTTGGCGCAGGGAGGAGGGTCTTGTCCTGCCTTGGCTGAGAGTGCCAGACTCTGGGGACTCACCATGGGACACCTTGTTTTAGAAGAGGTGGGAATGGGGGTGGGTTGAGGGGAGGAGCTGGTGGGGCGGGAGGAAAGGGGAAACGGCTGGGAGGAGGAGGGGAGGAGAGGGGGATCTGAGGTTGGTATGTAAAAGGAGTGGAAGATCTTTTTAATGTTAAAATAAATAAATAAAAAGAAAATTGTAATAAAGATGCTTAATTGTAGCCCTTCTTAGTTGATGGCTTCAGGTGGGGGTTTGGGGAAGGACTCCTTTTTAAGAGGCTGGCCATTGCAAGTTTGACCATGCTCCAATGAGTATAAGGGCAACACCAATTGGACTTGTTGTATTGTATTTTTTCTATTCTGGGGGAGGATGGCACAAGGGTGGGAGGGTGGACCTGAGAGGAATGAGAAGCAAGTGTGATCAAGGTGCATTGTATGAAATTCTCAAATGATTAATAAAAATATTATGTTGGCAAAAATGTGTCAAATAGTATGTATGTTAAATTTGGACTACAAGTGATTCCTGACTTTAACTACATAACTTAAATCACAGCCTAACTATCTTAGCCATTGTTCTAGTGCTATAAAGAGACACCATGATCAAGGCAACTATTACAAGAGAAAGAACTTAATTTGGGCCTCTATGCAGTGTCAGAGGTTTATACCATTATCATCATGGCAGGAAGCATGGCAGCATGCCGGCAGACTCTAGAGCATTAGTTGAAAACTACATCCCGATCCATAGGCAGAGACAGAAAAGACTTTGAACTTGGCATGGGCTTTTGAAACCTCACTGCTCATCCCCAGGGACACATGTCCTCCAACAAGGCCCCACTGCCTAATCCTTATAATCCTCTCAATAGTGCCACTCCCTGATGACTAAGCATTCACGTATATGAACCTATAGGGGCCATTCTTATTCAAGCCACCACATATCTTAGAGTACTTTTTGAAAATTTTTTTTTATTCTTTGATGAGCTTATACATTTAGACAATACATTTTGATTTTATCCACTGACCATTTCATCCCTTCAACTCCCTGTAGTGGCCCCAGTCTGTCATCTTCTCAGCTTCATGCATTCTGTTTTTGTTATTAATAACCCTCTGAGTCCACTTAGTGTTGCCCATGTGGCCATGTGTGTGAGTCCACCTACTGGAGCATGAACAACCTACCAGAGGCCATTTCTCCAAAAGGAGTGGATTTCCCTTTCTCCGAAACTATCAGTTGCTCATAGCCCCTCCAATGATATGGCCTTAGACACATCCTTCACAATTTATGTTAGAATTCTGATGAGTTTGATCTTGAGTGCGTAACCAAAGGTACTGTTAATTGAAGTATGCCATTTGCCATTATGTTATTTACAGAAGTCTGTATTTTAAACCTCTGACTTGGTTTTCTCTTACATTCTTTCTGCATGCTCTTCTGTGATATCCTCATAACCTTTGATGAGTGAAGGTTAATATAACAGTTGAGCACTCAGTTACTTAAACTATGTACTATGATGAGCTATGAGTCTTTGCCTTAACCACAACACACTGAAAAAGCAGCTTCTCTGACCAAAGATGAGAGCAACACAAATCTATGGGTATAAATATAAATATTCAAAGGACAGATTGGTAGCATGGCCATTAAATATAACAATAACAGTGTGTTCACACCTAGAGGCTGTGATTTCCCTAGTTATAGACTTTGGCCTAGCAAGTATGAAAGACTTCCTGTAGAGTAGGCCTCATACTCAATTAGAAGGTTCTTGGTTACCCCATAACTCTCAAGTCATGTTAATACCAGTGGGCAAATTTCCCAGGCAGGTCAATATTGTAGCATGCAGGATCTAGCAGTGGGGGAGACAATTTGTCTCTTGCTCACTGCTTCTTCCATTGCACCTTCTGGAACTATGTAAACTAGCTAGAAGGAAATTGAGTGGTGTCTTCAAAAAAGTTTTATCATCAAATTATGGTTCAAAAATAAGAGCAGTGGCAGTAGCCTGCATTGTTTCAGGTGACTGTGGCCTCTCTGTCTAAAACTTGTAGGGAGGTATCTATGCTTGGCACACATTTTCATTTACTGACTCACAACTTCTGAAAGCATCATTGTTCACCTGTGGAGAGACCTTCTCCCCAAACTCTTTTCAATATGCATTATATTTCCATTTAGTTTACAAACTAGTGTATTTCCACGAGGCTTCTACATATATCCATACATATATTTCAATATCCCATCTCCATCCTCACTTAAACTTTTAATCTAGATTATCCCAACCACCTATTTCTCATTACTCGTATTCTATAATCCACTCGCATTATATAGTATTTTGCACAGGTGTCAATTTCATAGGTTTCTGTATAGCATTAAATACACCCTACATTTTCATTAGACATTCCACCACTCCTTCATTTTTTCACCCTACTCCTTTCAATGTTTTCTTTCTTTCTTCCTCCAGTATTTCCCATTGTGCTTATGTTTTAGTATCTCCCCTCTATTAATGTGTCTCTCCCCAGAAGGCTTCTTTCTTAAGTACCTGGGTTCCACATTAAGTCCAGGTTAATCATACACATAAAGGATTCAAAGATAACATTCTCATCTAAGAGAGAACATGGCATTTGTCTTTCTGATCCTGCTTGTATTGCTCAGGATAAGTTTTTACCAGTTCCATATATTTAACAGCAAATCTTATGATTATACTTTCTTACAGGTTAGTAATATTTCATTGTGTATACGTGGTGCAATTTCCCCTTAACCATTCTTCAGCTGATGGGCATCTAGGTTGATTCAATTTCCTATTGTGAATAGAGGTGCAGTGAAGATGGATGCACAGTATCTCTGTAGTAGGATACGAGTCTCTTCTGTGTATATTCAAGAGTTCTGAACATAGCCCATATGGCAGTTCTGTTTTTACATTTTTGAGAAACCTCCACATTGGTTTCCATAGTGGCTATACCGGGTTGTACTCCCACAAAATGTAAGTATTCCCCTTTCGTTATATCCACACCATGATTTCTTGTGATTTATTTATTTATTTGTTTATTTATTTATTTATTTATTTATTTAAATAAATTCTGACTGAGGTAAGATAAAATCTCAAAATATTTATTTTTTATACATTTTAAATAATATAATTACATCACTTCAGCCTTCCTTCTCTTCTAATGCCCCACATCCTCTCTAATTGATGATCTCTTTTTCTTTATTATTGTTACATATAAATTTATAAATATAACCTCACGAGTCCAGCTTTTATCTCAGGGCTGACCACTTTGTATTGAGTAACCAGTTAGGGGGTCTCATTTCTTGAGAGGGTAATTCTCCTTCTCTCAGCAGTCATTATTTGTCTATAGTTCTTATCTAGGGGTGGAAACCTGTTCTATTTCCCCCTTATGCATTAATATATTATTGATGCCGGAATTATTCAGGTCTTATTTAGGCAGCAATACTGTTGCAGTGTCATGGGTATAGCTTCCTTTTCATTCTTAGGAGACACAATCTCACAGTAAACTTTCTTGTCCTCTGGCTTTTAAAATATTTCTGTTTCTTCTGTGATGTTTCCTGAATCCAAGTTGCAGGAGTTACGTAATGTTGGATGTATTCTTTGGGTTGTGTCTACTGACATACTGTTTATCTCTGCAGTATGACATGTTTCTGTCATGGCCTCTGTTTCATTCATTTGCTACAGAGAGATGTTTCTCTGATGAGGGGTGAGAGCTACATTTGTCTGTGGCTATAAAGATAAGATTCAGAATGCAATTTGGAATTATATACCACCCCTAGTAAAGTGGTGATAGTAGTTTGTCTTCTAAGATACATGATCTTACTATCCCTGGGTAGTTGGCTAGATTTCTAGTACTAGTCATGATTTTACTTCTGGTAAGTGGGCTTTAAGTCCAATTAGACATCTATTGGTTATTGCCAAGAGGTGATTGCACTGTGACTCTTCTGGTTCATAGTTGTCACATCTGTATAGGACTGCTGATTCGTTCCTTCCCTAGGCAGCTTGCTTGATACTTTCTGGTAATATGAAAGTTAGATCACAGGAAGAATGCTTTCAGATTAGATCCAGCTTCAATCCCAATCTTATGTTTGAAGTGCATGATATCTTCAGCAATAAAGACTGAACTTCAACTGTAGAAAGCAACCAAAAGGCAACAACAATAGCCTACATTGTTATGGAAGCCATTTCAGCCACCCTAACCAACAACTCAAAAGGATGTTTTTCATGCTTGGTACTGGGGATTTTGTTAGTCTGTGGCATTTATGGGTAGTATTGTCTGAGTGGCATAACTAAATCACACAACCCAATTATACATATATTATATATAAAATTTTAGGTAAATATGAGATAATATGATTAATATGATTTCTTGAGGTTTTATCAGACAAACATCCTTGGTGTGCTTTGTCCCTATTTTCACTCTATCTGCACTGATCTCCTTTTCCTTCCATTATTAAGGCCTCCTTCCCACTTTTACCTTTTCCCCTTCATATCACCTATACCCTATTACTATTCTCTATCCACCATGTGGTCCTTTTAATCTTCTAGTTACTGTGTTCTCTTAGGGTTTTATTGCTGTGAAGAGACACCATGTCCATGACAACTCTTATAAAGGAAAATATTTAATTGGGCCTGGCTTACAGTTCAGAGGTTTAATCTATTACTGTTATAATGCGAAGCATTGTGGCATGCAGGCAGGTATGTTGCTAGCGGAGCTGAGAGTTCTACATCTGGATCAATAGGCAGCAGGAAGAGACAGTGAACTACTAGACCTGACTTGAGCTTCTGAAACCTCAAAGCCCATCCCCAGTGACACACACACACTTCAACAACAGCACACATGCTCCAACAAGGCCACACCTCCAATAATGCCACCCCTCTGAGCCTATGGGGGCTATTTTCATTCAAACCACCACATGTGGCTAGGTAGGTATCTGGAAATTCATCCATTTCTTTTGTACTTTCCAATTTAGTAGAATTAAGTATTTACAATATGTGTTTATAATTTTCTTTCTTTCTTTTTGTAATTGGACACAATGACTCAGTCTATAGTCCTGATTAGTCTGTAATTTTCTGTGTAGATTAGGCTGGTCTTGAAATCACAAAGATCCATTGGCCTCTATTTCACATATTGGGATTAAAACTGTGCTCCACCATGCCTAGCCTTTGTTTACAATTTTCTGAATTTTGCTGGTATCAATTGTAATATCTCTAATATCTTTGTACCATCTTTAGCACTGGTATTAGAAATGGTACAAAAGTAAAGTGAAGTATAAAAATATTGACTGAAAACTTAAGATAAAATAAATCTTTTAAAGAAATGAAAAGTATGCAAAATGAAAATTTGCATACACACATATGTATTTAAGGAATAGACTGGCCAATTGCTAATAGGTAGACTATATAAGAGTAGATTAAGTGCTGAATATATGGCTTAGTAGTGGAGAGTGCTTAGTCTTCTTGCAGAGGACCTGAGTTCAGTTATTATCACCAATATGAGGAGGTTAAAAACCACATTTAACTCAAACTCCAGGAGGAATCTGACAACTTCAACCTCCTTGAGCACCTGCACTCATGTGTACACACCACTCCCTACATCAGTGGTTCTTAGCCTTTGAGTCACGACCCCTTTATGAGTCAAACATTCCTTTCACAGGGGTTGCTGAAGACCATCAGGAAACACAGATTTACATTGTGACTCATAACAGTAGCAAAATTACAGTTATGAAGTAGTAACAAAAATAATTTTATGGTTGGGGGTCACAACAACATGAGGAACTGCATTAAAGTTTCACAGCATTAAGAAGGTTTGGGAACCATGGCCCTACATGCAAACACCCACAAACATTAAAAACATTATTGAAGAGTGAGCTGACTTTTAAAATCATTTATATATTTGGAAATATCCATCACAATGAATAACTTCTCTTCTTTTTTATATAAATGTTCATGTAGAGTACATTTAGATTCCTTTGGTTTCTGATACTGCTGTTTTGAAATTCTTCCATGATTTATTATACATAGACATAATGTTCTGAGATTATATTTTCTTTTCATCCTCAATGCTGTTCATATTCTGATTCTGAATACATAGAAAGTCATTCCTTCTACACTGCTATATAGACCACCTGTTTGGATGCAACCACACTGGTGATTGGATAGCTAAGCTTTTGTCTAGCATTGTTTTATCCTAGTGTATATGTATTATTTAGAAATAATCTTAATATGTACCCTAAGCTAGACTGGAGTTCGTGATCTTACTGCCTTTATCACTGTAGTGCTAAGATTATAAGCATGTGCCATGAAACTGTGGGTACCCTATTTCTCAGGGGTTGTTGGCCACAGGCCTATGAGGGTGAAGGGAACAGAAGCAGTGAACAGGGTTTTGACAGCCTTGAGTATGACATAAAGAATTTCTATGAGTCAGCTTCAGAGACACAGCTCATTTTATTTTATTTCAGGGGTAATGTATATAAGGGATTTTAAGGTTAGGGGCAGGAAGGGTTGATTGGTCATAGCACAGCACCCAATTGTTATATGGGCTGCAGGAAAGAGCAAGAATTATATGCTGAATCATACCACACTCATAGTGAGATCTGTGCAGGGTCATCCTCCAAATAAGGTCAAGCATCTGAGCTTAGAGATACTCTGACCAATTAAGGTTAGACAGAGAAGAAGAAGCCCTGCTGAGAAAGGGAGTCCTCCATTTTGTGTCAAGCTTGGAGACATACCTGGTCATGGTGGACTGTGACCTTAATAGGGTTCTCCAAATAGGGTTCTTCTTCAACCAAATAAGGCTTTCTTTTCATTTTTTTAAATAATTTCATTAGCTGAAAAGAATGCCAAGGCAAAAATTAATGAATGTTTATTCTTTAAAATTATTTCCCTCTTTTTTAGATTATAACACATTTCCCCTTGCTTACATATTTTACATCCTGATAGTTTCTGCTTCCTCCTCTTCCCCCATCTGCTCCCCCCACCTCCCCTCTGTCCCCTACCATATACTCCTCCTGTTTCTGTTCAGAAAGGAGAGTTTCCCAAGAGCCAAAGTGTTAGGGACATCCCCTGATCCCATTGTTAGGAGTCCCACAAGTAGACCAGGCTACACAGCTGTCACATATATGTAGAGGGTCGGTCCCATACAGATTCCCTGGTTGTTGGTTCAGACTCTTTGAGTTCCTATGAGCTAGATGAGTGGTTTCTGTGGGTTTTCTTTTGATGTCCTTGACATCTCTGGCTCCTACAATCCTTTCTCCCTCTCTCCAGTAGGATTCCCCAAGATTGGCCTAATGTTTGGCTGCAGATTTCTGCATCTGGTTCCATCAGTTACTAGATGAAGGCTCTGTGATGACAATTGGGGTAGTCACCAATCTGATCACAGGAGGTGAACTGGCGATGTATCCACTATTACTACTAGTCTTAGCTGGGGTCATCTTTGTAGATTTGTGGACATTTTCCTTGAATCAGGTTTATCCCTCACCCCAAAATGCCCCCTTTCCAGTAATTGCTTTCAGTATTTCCACCCTCCATCCTACCCTCAACCAGATCCCTCATGTTCCAGTCTCCACCTACCCCCAGTCCACTCATGAAATCTCTTTTATTTCCCCTTCCCAGGGATATCCATGTGTCATCCCTTGGGCCATTCTTGTTACCTAGCCTCTCTGGGTCTATGGATTATAGCATGGTTATCTTTTAGTTACAAATACTATCCACTTGTGAGGGAGTACATACCATGTTTGTCTTTTTGGATCTGGATTACCTCACTCAGTATGATTTTTTCCTAGCTCCATTCATTTGCTGCAAATTTTGTGATGTTGTTTTTAACAGCTGAGTAATACTCCATTCTGTAGGTGTACTGTATTTTCTTTAACCATTCTTTGGTTGAGAGGAATCTAGGTTGTTTCCATGTTCTGACTATTACAAAGATGCTATGAACATAGTTGAGCAAGTGTCCTTATGGTATGATGGATCATCCTTTGGGTATATTCCCAAGAGTTGTATAGTTGGATCTTGAGGTAGATCGATTTCCAATTTTCTGAGAAACTGCTGTACAAGATTGCACAAGATTGGCTGTACAAGATTGCACTCCCAACAGCAATGGAAGAGTGTTTGCCTTGCTTTACATCCTCTCTAGCATAAGCTGTCATTTGTGTTTTTGATCTTAGCCATTCTGGCAGGTGTAAGATGGAATCTCAGAGTCATTTTAACTTGCATTTCTCTGATTGCTAAGGATTTTGAACATTTCAGTGTTTCTCTGCAATTTGAGATTCTTCTCTTGAGAATTCTGTTTAGGTCTGTACTCCATTTTTTATTGGATCATTTGGTTTTATGATGTCTAGTTTTCTTGAGTTCTTTATATATTTTAGAGATCAGCCCTCTGTCAGGTGTGGGGTTAGTGAAGATCTTTTTTCATTCTGTTAGCTGCCATTTTGTCCTATTGACAGTGTCCTTTGCCTTACAGAAGCTTCTCAGTTTTATGAGGTCCCATTTATTAATTGTTGATCTCAGTGTCTGTGCTTCTGGTGTTCAATTCAGGAAGTTGTCTCCTCTGCCAATGCATTCAAGGCTGTTTCCCATTTTCTCTTTTATTAAGTTTAGTGGATCTGGATTTATGTTGAGGTCTTTGATCCACTTGGACTTGAGTTTTGTAAAGGATGATAGATATGGATCTATTTGCATTCTTCTACATGCTTACCTCTAGTTATGCCCGCACCATTCATTAAAAATGCTTTCTTTTTTGATTGTGTAATTTTGGCTTCTTTGTAAAAAACCAGGTATCCATACATGTGTGGATTTATGTCTGCATTGTCAATTCAATTCCATTGATCCACCTGCCTGTTTTTATGATAATACCATACTGTTTTTTTTTTCTACTGTAGCTCTGAAGTAGAGCTTGAGATCAGGGATGGGGATGCCTCCAGAAGTTCTTTTGCTGTACAGTATTGTTTTAGCTATCCTAGAATTTTGGTTTTTCCAGGTGAAGTTGAGTATTGTTCTTTCAAGGTCTATAAAGAATTGTGTTATAATTTTGATGGGAATTGAGTTTAATCTGTAGATTGTTTTTGGTAAGATGCCCATTTTACTATGTTAATCCAACCAAACTCTGAGCAGGGGTATCCTTTCATCTTCTGATATCTTCTCCAATTTCCTTCTTCAATGACTTGAAGTTCTTGTTATATAGGTCTTTAACTTTCTTGGTTAGTTACTACAAGATGTTTTATATTGTTTGTGGCTGTTGTGAAGGTTGTTGTTTCCCTGATTTCTTTCTCAGCCCTTTTATCATTTGTATATAAGAGGGTTACTGATATTTTTTTAGTTAATGTTGTATGAGTAATGTGTGTATCAGCTGTAAATGTTACCTGGTAGAATTCTTAGGGTTGCTTATGTGTACTATCATGTCATTTGCAAATAGCAATATTTTGACTTCCTTTCCAATTTGTATCCTCTCAATCTTTTATTGTCTTATTGTTCTAGCTAGAACTTTGAATACTATATTGAGTAGATAATGAGAGAGTGGGTAGCCTTGTCTTGTTCCTGATTTTAGTGGAATTGCTCTGAGTTTCTCTCCATTTAGTTTGATGTTGGCTGTTGGCTTGCTGTATATTACTTTTATTATACTTAGGTATGTTCCTTATATCCTGATCTCTCTGAGACTTTTATCATGAAGTGGGTTGGATTTTGTTAAAGGCTTTTCAGCATCTTAATGAGAGCATGTGTTTTTTCTTCTCAATTTTTTATATGGTAAATTTTATTGACAGATTTTTGTAACATGTATCTAAATTGTTCCAGTACAATAAAAACTCAGGAGTCAGAAATTGAGATAAAGACTTGATAAATCCAAAGACAGTGGAAAGTGGATTGGCTGATCCCCTCTCCATGTTTTTTCCCCAACCACCAGCTTTGGAAATCCTCCAGAAATCATCTCTTCTCTCTTCCTGTCCTCTCTAGCAGACTTCCAAGAACTCTATGGCTTATTCTAGTCAGACAATCACTGACCCCATCCTTTGATTCAAGGTGGCTTCATTGGTACAGTAGAATGGCTATATGAACAATTCTCCCACAATATTTCCCACTTTTTGTTTAAATAAAAAGGAAAGGTTTTAACTCTAATGTAGTAAAACTATATATAATAAGAACAATTATCAAGTAAGAAATACATTTACAGTGTCCAGTCCATTAGCATTTTAGCAAATTCAAAGAAAATATTCTGTTATCTATCTTATTTTGGTGAGTCCAAAGTTTTGTACTTAATTTACTTTCTATCATAATTAAGGAAACTGTAACTATAACAATCTAATCTTCAACCCCATCAGAGACCCAAGAAGAATATAATATTACCTGAGTAAACAGAAAGTACAGAGCAAGCAACTTCAAAAATAAGAAATGACAGAGACATCTAACTGCCTGGACAGTTACCCCAGGGTCCCTTTGCAATGTTCAGGCATCCTTCTTTGGCCTATGGACCTAAAATATCTGACAGAATTTTTGATGAAGCAGGAATTTTGAAAGCTGTCCTACCTTGTCTTGGCAAAGTTTGGCAGTTGCCTTCTTTAGTGTCCTGCTTATCCAATTTGGACAGCATACTGTCAAGCAGTCAGTACAAGGGCCTTTTCTTTGTCCAGTGGCTAACTTTGCCACAAATGGAAGCAAATTTCATAGGGAGATGTAATTGGAAGGTTTTCCAGTCCTGTCTGTTTCCATCCTGTCCCATCCAGCCCCACATCTGGCCCCACAGTCTGGATTAATCTCTCCCACCCGTGGTCTCAATGCCACTTTAAAAATAATTACTCAGAGGTTTAATATTAATTACAAACTGTATGGCCTATGTCTCAAGCTTTTTGTTAGGTAGCTCTTTAATCTTAAATTAACCCATTCCCATTAATCTATATGTTGCCACTTAGCCTTGGCATTACTTGTCTGCTGACATCTTGTTGCTCTTTCAGTGGCAGGCTCGAATTTCCCTGGACTTTGCCCTTCTCTCTGTATCTCTGCTTGAATTTCCCACCTGGCTGTAAGCTTTCTTGCCATAGGCCAAACAGCTTTATTTATTATCCAATGGGAGACACACATATTCACAGCATATAGAAAGACATCCCACAACAAGGAGATCATTTGATTTCCATCATCCTCTTTTGGAGTAAATTGGGACTGTCAGGAACAAACATATCTCACTAGCATGAAAAGCCTTATGTTATTAAAATATTAAAATACCATATTCTGTAGGTCTCAGAAGTGTTTGAAGACCATTTATCTTTTTAAAATATGTCTTTGATTGACCTTGAAAACATTCCTAATATGACTTTTTGATTGTTATAGATGACTAACTATTAGCCTGTATTTCTTTATTATCCTAAATAGCTTTCAAGGACTAGAACTTTATAATACATTTTTGAATGAGCTGCATAGGTACAATACCTTAAACAAAGAAATAGAAACATATGATACAGTATAACAAAAATAACCTTGTTTATATCAATATGCAAATACCCATACCAATGTAAAATATTTGAAAGTAGTAGTTGTCTTTTTAGATTGAAAGTTGATTCAATAATATATCCTTTTATTCTCTAATTTTTATATCCTCCCTTTTCCTTACAGAATGAGATCCCTGAATCTAACATCCTTTGCTAGTTTCCTCCCTGACCATGACCAATAACAATTTGTTACCAACTCACCTAAATGATGACAAACATCCACTGAATGACCAAAACCACCCACCCCACCTCTTGGGAATGTGAGTGTTGTGTTTTTAAAATTACTTCCTGTTGTCTGGGCATCATAGAATCTTTAGGGGTCCCTGAAAAAATTGATATAAAGATCAAGTTCTGAGAGAGCTAGCTGTGCTGGGAGCCAGAGCCTTAGCCAGGATTTATGATTTAGTTTTAAGAAGAAAGCATAATACATAGCTTGCTGAAGAACAGCTGTTATTCATAGGTAAGTTAGAAGTTAATAACAATCTTTCTTAGGTACATAATAGGAAACCTATTGCCGTGACCAAGAACAGAAGTGCTTAAGAACAGTTAGGAGGTTTACACTTGGTCTCAGATGAGATCCTGAGAACAGTTCTGAGAACAGTTAGGGAGGTTATACCTGGTCCCAGGGTAGCTTGAAGTTTCCTGGTCACCTTGACAATAATCAGCCATCCAAATCTATTGCCCTTTCTACCCTGCCAATATCCCTGCACCTGAAAAACATTCTGCATTTAGGTCACCTAGCAACCTAGCCCTATTCTCCCTCACACCCCCTGAGTAGCTAGCCAAACATTCTGCCTTCATCAAACATAAATATCAGCATGAAAAAAATAAAATTTGCCACTTGATCAGAATTACTGTCTTGTGGTCTGTTCCTCTCATCTCCTGTCCTTTTCCTTCTCTCTAGGTGGNCGTGTCCGCGTTCTGTCCTGCGGGTCGGGACATAGCTGTTGTTCAGGCTTGGTGTGATGGGAGAGTACAAGGCTTAGCTGAAGTCCTGACTGGAGTATTTTTTGAGTCTGTACCATCTTAGCTAACTGCTTTGAAGTTGCCCTGAGCAGATTGTAGTTCAAAGCTGGTCTTTGGGTGGAGTTTATTAGCTTAGTGGCATTCCCATAATCCAAGCATATTTATCATTGTGAGGTTCCAACATCCTTTTGGAGACTTCAAAGGTTGCTGTTAAGAATGGTCATGATTCACTGAAGGAAACATAGACACTTTAAATGTCATATACAGCAGATATTGGAGAGGTTAAAGGACCACAATTTATTAATATTAAACAAACTTAGTTCCTAATTACCTATTTCAGACTCAGGTCTGAAATCACATACAGGAAACCAAATGAAGTATATTTCTAGAATCAGTAGTTTATATGACCGTTAATATCACAACAAAAGGTTTATAAATTTTGAGATAACATTTATACCTTAAGAAAAGTTTTAAAGAGTCAAAATAAAACCAAAGATTATGAGGTTACTGGCAATAGAATAGTCCCTAATTTTGGTTTTTCTTCTGTTCCATGCCAAGTGGCTCTTCTGACCTGAGACAGAGATTTTGGATTTTCCCTTAACAAGCATGCTTGAGTTTATTGAAGGAGAAATCCATGTTCCAACTCCAAAGCCAACTTTAATTTTTAATTGAATTGGGACTACAAAAAGACTGCCTTATATGTCTGTAGAGAACTGTAGAGACAAACATTTGGCAAGATTTATGAGATTTTTTTTTCTTATTGGAAGTGTGCTATACCATTAAGACAATTTGCTCTTTTTCTTAGTGTATTTTCTCTACATGACCCATCCTTCTTCAGATGTCTTATTTGTCCAATGGTCTTCAGAATCCTTAGTTGGGTGCTTTGATTCTCCTGGAAGGACAGAAATAAAATCCTGCCCCAACCTTAACTTTGGGGAGTTTCCCTTTTTGGCAGGTTCAATGGCCACACTGTTTGACGAACTATTGCATCCCTTAATCAAGAGCTCTCTCCTATTCAAATCTAATCTTTATCAATTTTGATGATATCCATAGCTTTTCTTTTCCTGTGGAAACAAAAGCAAAACCTCTTCCCCAATGTAACACATATCCTGATTTCCATTATGAGATCAACACATCCTTAAAGTATATAGGATGATTTAGTTCAGTGGGTTTTTTTCTACTATCCAATCTCTCTGCAGCTGTAGTTTGTGGAATATTCCTTTACACCATGTGAATATATGCTATTGTGATTGGTTTAATAAAGAAGCTGACTGGCCAATAGCTGAACAGGATAATGGCTAGGGGGAGAGCCAAACAGAGAATGTTCAGAAGAAGGATGGGGTCAAGGGGTTCACCAGACATACACAGAGGAAACAGGATGTGTATGAAGTGAGGTAACAAGCCATGAGCCACATGGTAGAATTTAGATAAGAAATACGGATTAGCTTAAGTTGTAAGAGCTAGTTAGTAATAAGCCTGAGCTATCTGTTAAGCATTTCTAATTAATATTTTATGTCCATGTTGGTTATTTGGGAACTGGCAGGAGGTAAAGAAAAGTACTATAGTTGTTCTTTTTTCACTAGCATTTAAAAAATTAAAATTAATAAACCATTGTGTAATCTATCTTTGGGGGTCTTTATTACCCATGTTTATTAAGCATGTTGTTAAAAGTGCAATTAGATCTTTCTATACTGCTTGGCCTGTAGGATTGTATGACATACTTGTAATATGCTTTATGTTTTAATTAATCCAAGAAACTGCTTCATTAACTAGAGACGTATATAGGAGGATTATCATTCTTAACTTGTACAGGTATTCTAATAAGGACCAAAACTTCTAACAAATTTGTGATTATAGAATCATCAGCATTTTCAGAACTCAAATCAGTTGCCCAGTGAAATCCTGAATATGTGTCTATGGTATGGTACACATACTTTAATTTTCCAAACTGTAAAATGAAGCATATCCATCAGTCAAATTTCATTTCTTTGAGTACTCTTTGGATTACTTCCTGCAGGCAGTGGAAATTGGTTATACAAAGAATAAATAGAACATTTACTTATAATTTCCTTGGCTTATTGCCAAGTGATAGAAAATATTTATTCAAACTCTTGCTATTAATACAGTGTTTCTCATGAAATTTTTGGGCTTCTAGCACATTTCCTACCAATAGCTGAACAATTTCATGATTAGCTTGTGCTAAAGGGCCTGGTAGACCCATATGTGATCTGATATGTGTTATACATGAGGGATGATTTCTATTTCTGATTATTTCTTGTAGTTGAATAAATAGCAAAGTTAATTCTGAATCATCTGGAATAAGTTCAATAGTTTCAGTATGTAAGACAACTCTCTCTCTCTGCATGTTGAGAGTCAGTAACTATATACGAGGTTCTGGAAAATTTAATGATACCATGGGAATAGCGTGTAATTCTGACTTTTAAATGGAATCATAAGGGCTTTGAGCCATTTTAAATTTCTGGACTTTTAACCTGCCTTTCCTGATTTTTTCCATCAGTATAGAATTTAGGGGCTCCAGAAATTGGTGTTTCTCACACAATGTAAGGAAGAATCCAATTAGTTCTTCCTATGTACTGAAGTTTCTTGCTTCTTGTATATTTGTTGCTTATCTCTCCCAAGAAATTATTGCAAGCTGTTTGTCAATGTTCATTTCCTCCTATAATGAGTAAATTTCAGCATTAGTAAAAGGTACTACAATTTCTGCTGGGTCTATTCCTGTTAATTGACAAAATCTCAATTTTCCATCCAGAATCAATTCAGAAACCTTTTGTACATAGGTCTTTAATTTTTTACTGTTTGTGTGGCAAAATATTCATTCTAAAATATCTTCTCTCTGCACAAGAATTCCTATAGCACAATGCATAGAAGATAGTAGTACTAGGATACAATCAAGTACTAGGATAAAATCATGTGCATCCTGTAGTTTATTTATTTACTTATCAAAGCCAATTGTCTCAGCCCGAGCTGATAATTTTTCTTGGACTACTTAAGTCGTTATCACCTTGTGAGGTTTGAAATAAATTGCTTAGCTCTTGAGCTGTTAATGCAATTGTGAGCCATATTCAGTTAATATCTCCCAGCAAATTTTGAAAACCATTAGGAGTTTACAATTGATCTCTCCTGATTTGCACTTTCTGTGGTTAAGTTTCTTGAAAATATATCTTTTTTCCTAGGCAATTAATAAAATCTCCTCTTTGTATTTTTTCAGGAGCAATTGTAATCCCCCAAAAGGCAACATATTCTTTGTTTCTTCAAACATTTTTTCTAAGGTATCTGTGTCTGAATCAGTAAGATCATTCATATAATGGTAAATTATAGACTGAGGAAGCTATTTACAAGTTATTTCCCTTGGCTGTTTTATAAATATTAACACAAGGTGGGGCTATTTAGTATCCCTTGTGGAAAAACTTTCCACTGATACTTTTTAACAGGCTGGGAATTGATGAGGATGTTGTTCTGTATGCTGTGAATATGTGTTACTCTGATTGGTTGATAAATAAAGCTGTTTGGCCAATGGTGAGGCAGAATAAGGTTAGGCAGGACATTCTAACTAGGGAGAGAGGAAAAGAAAATAGCCAAGCAGACACCATCCTGCTGTCCAGAGAGCAGCATGTAATGGCACACAGGTAAAGCCATGGAATACATGGCGACACAGATTTATAGAAATGGCTTAATTTAAGATGTAAGAGCTAGCTAGTGAGAAGCCTGCCATAGCCATAGTTTAAAAATAATATAAGCCTCTATGTGTTTCCTTGGGTCTGAGCAGCCATGGGAGCTGGGGTGACCGGACAAAACTTTTACCTACAAATGGCACCCAGACGTGGGACAAGACTTTCCACCTAAAACTTGAGAGAACTTAAAAAGAAATTCTAAAATTGAGTTAAGAACAGCTTCCTACTTCATGTCTCATATGGGCCAAGATATAGAGATGCCAGGGTACAGAGATGCCATGGTGTGCAGACTTGAGCTTATAGCATGCGAGCTTGAGCTAAGCCACATGGCAGATTTCCACCGTGGCACACAGTGGCATCTGCAAGCTGTGCAGTGCACTGCATGGTGTATTTAACTTTCACTCATACGGAGAAAAAGGGTTTATGGGCCAGCTGCACACTATCTGATGGCAGCATGAACCCCAGAGTTGGTGGGTAAGTGTGACTCTCCTGGGTACCTCAACCATGTTGAAAAGCTGAGGTGGGCAGAGTCAGCAGCCAAGGCTGCTGGTCCTAGCCACACAGGTTAGCAGTTTAAGATCTCTCCTGGTCAGAGAAAAATTATAGATTCACAATAAGATTCAGATGGATTAACCTCTAAATGGTTTATATTATATATAAAAAGGTATGTAGGCTTGAAAGAGAGAAAAAAGGAATATAGACAGTTATATAAAGAAATAGTTTTAAAAAATAATATCTTTAAAGAGACAGTAAAAGTAATGTAAAAAATAAGCCACATAAAGATGGATATTATACAGAAAATCTGGATTGTGTTGTCTTTGAGATTTTTAACTGCAGGGAGAAATTTGATTGTAAAAGCTGCTGAGATAAATTAATATGTATATTTTAAAGGTATCTAGATTTCAAAATTTATGTCTAAGGATACATTGTTTTGGAAAAAAACATTCCGTTTTTGTTTCCACAGAAGATAAGAACCTGTGGATAGCTTCCAGGCTAATATGATTTGGTCAGCCAAGACCCACTGAAAGGTCTCTGATGACACCATGGCCCAGATGATCCAACATCCAGAATGGTTTCAAGGCAACTGGCTCAGACAATGCAGCTACTCCAGTCAGGACTTGACCATAATTCTTAATTTTCTTAGGATCCCCATAAGAATACAGCGCCCCCTCTATCAGCAGGAAGTAGCCTAGAACACTATGCCCACATTCCTAAAAATTGGATTATGGATGTTTGTCTTTGTTTAGATTGTTGGTTGCAAATTGTTATTGGTCATAGTCAATCTCTTTCTAAAAGAAGAAAAGGGGATATGATATGGAAATATAGGATATAGATATGATAAGATAAAAGGGTGCATTGTTGAACCTACTTTTAAAAAGCAACTTGTTT
>LZPO01087147.1:437531-448008 GCA_001675575.1 Neotoma lepida
AGAGAGAGAGAGAGAGAGAGAGAGAGAGAGAGAGAGAGAGTTTTGCCATGTGTGGGTGCCCACAGAGGCCAGAATTAGAATTACAAGCTGTTCTGAGTAACCCAATGTCCCTGTCACTGCTGGGAACCAAAGTCAGGTCCTTTGAATGTCTCCAACCGTATATTTTCTTGATGCTTATTTTCCTGAATATTTCATATACTCTAGATACAGAACCTCCATCAGATTTATATTTGTCAGGGATTTTCTCCCTTTCTTTTTCTCCTATTCGGTAGTGTTTTCTTTATTTTACTGACAGTTTCCTTTGTAATTTCATAATATCCCTTTTGTTGATTATTGGCCTTATTTTCTGAATGATCAGAGTTCTATTCATACAGACTTTATGCCTATTTCTTGAAGTGTATTTCTCTCTTTTTCTTCTAACGGTTTCAGAATTTAAACTCTTATGTTGAGGTTATCGATCTATTTGGTGTTGATTTATGTGCACATTGAGAGATAAATATTTAATTTCATTCTTCTGCATGTAGACATCCAGTTTTCCCAGAACCATTTGTTGATGATGCTGTTTTTTTCTCTAGTGTGTATTTTTGGCATATTTATTGAAGATCAGATGGTCTAGTCATATGGCCTTGGAACTGGATCTTCATTCTATTTCATTGATCTTGTGTATCCTTTTATACCAGCATCACACTGTTTATATCACTGTCTTTGTAGCATAACTTGGAATCAAATATGATGATACCTTCTGCCATATTCTTTTTGCTCTGCTTTGCTTAAGTAATCCAATATCTCCTTTGCTAATGTATGAATTCTGATTTTTTTAAAATTTTGTTATGACTGTCACTGCAATTTTGATTGTAATTGCATTGAATTTAAAGATTCATTTCAGTAGTAAGATGGCCATTTTTGCAATATTGATTCTATCAATGCATGTACATAGGAGTCTCTATTTTTTGGTATCTTCCCAATTCCCTTTCTTTAGTGTTTTAAAATATAGCAGTGTTTCACACACCACATCATTAGTTAATTTTATTCTGTGTCATTTTTCCCTTTCAGTCTTATTGTCAATGGGACTGAGAATCTTACTGTTTTTAGTTGTTTTTGTTTTTCATTTAGACTTCAAAAATTTTAGGCTTAGTGATTTTGATCTTTATGAATTTCAGTATTTGGGTTGGCAGCATGTTACATGATGTTTAAAAATATTGTTATCATCACAACTGTTTAAGCATAAACATCCAGTAAAACAGACCTTGCAATCTAACCAGGTCAGATTCTTAAGAATCTAATTCATTAACTGACACTGTTTAAAGACTACCATCAATTCTTTAGAATAGTATAGACACTGTTTACCTGTTCATATTAAAAGTTAAGGGAATGTGGAGAGACACATCATATATATAAACCTGCCCTGCTCATACCTATGTCTTCCTCTATTATCACTACTCTTTGCCAGAGTGGTACACTTGTTGCACTGGTGCACCTATATTAAAATGTTAAAACCTATGTCACTCTCTACCTCAGCCCCTATCAGAGATGCTTTTACTTTCAGTAGATGGAGGTTAATACAAATACCCAGAACTGATAAAAGTGCAGAAAATAAGTGGCTATGGATAGCCAAGCCATCAGTGGGATGTCTATGTTACACCTCTTCCCCACAAGTCTCAGGGAACATGAGGAAGAATGCATGGGGATATTATAAGAGGTCATGGAGGACTATAATAAAACACTATATTCTGGAAATAAGAGGATTGCTATACTCATGAGCTCACAGAAACTGTGATCGCAAGCAGAAATCCTATACAAGATCAAGCTAATCGTCTTGCAAAATTGCTAGGGGTGGGGCTTACAAGACTCTACTCCTAGCTGAGGAGTCATTGGTAGTTGATGATGCTGGGAAAGGAGGGTCATTTTCTTCAGGAGTGTGGTCTCTGAGGCTTCCCAGAGGATAGTTCTGAGGCCATATATATATACATATACATACTGGCAACACTATACTCAATAGGTAATGAAAATTTGAAGAGGATATGAAGTTGTAGGTAGGGCTAGGGTAATGTAGGGGAAAGGTATTTGGGAAGAGTAGAATTAGCCTAATAGAGGGTGTATGTTATCAAAATACATGACATACATCTACAAAATTCTCAAAGAATAAGAATTAAAAAATATATTAAAAATGTTTTAAACATAATGTTGGTTTTAAGGTAACCACTAACATAGGAATATTAATCTGGAATACCTACTCTTTTACAGTATAATCACTATTAAAAATTCTGTAAAATTCATTAAGTCTTAATCAAGAGTATGGTAGTGGAGGGCAAAAGAATACAACAAAGGAGAGAACTTGGACTCAACTCTGAATACAGCTAAGAGAATTATGAATGCAACCTTTTCACAAAAGTTTAGAAATCTAATTTGAACAAAATTAAGTTACTATAAGTTTACTATCTTCTAGATAGGCTAAATACCCTTTTTATGTTGCAAAAATTGCAGCACTTCCACTTTTATGAACTTGCTAGTCATTAGCAGCACAATTTCCCATTAAGTGTTTCTTTTTCTTCTACAACAATTGTGCTAGCTTTAGATTCAGTTGTGATAACACCATCATTATCATTACGTTACAAATATCCATATATATACATATATATTTCACAATCATTTGTTCCATAGTTTTTATATATAAATTCAGATTTTAAGTATATGTCAAATTGTTTATTTTAAATTACAATTTTGATCATTTTCTGAACTTAAGTCCTACCTCATGACTTGGTTACAAAATATCATCACAGAATACATTTACACATTTCTTATGCTCTATTACTTGTGATTTTACAAAATTGAATATGATGGCATTTATTATCCAGTACCAAGATTTGAGGGGCATCTAGATTGTTTCCAGGTTCTGGCTTGTAGTAGGACAGGTCCATAGGGTTGAGTTAATTGGCTCAGACCAGTTGCCAAGGCATGCACATAACGTATGTACTCCTTAAAAGCCAACCTGGGGTCTGCTAGAGGGCCTAGCAACAGGAGCTGTCAGAAGTCCTGTTTGCTGTCAGAGTTCCTGATCGTGCTCAGCCTATGAGAGATGACCACACAGACTGGGTGCTGGGAGGGGGGTATATAAGGCCTTCCCTGTTATTGAATAAATGATTTCATTATTTGCTTTCAATGGATTCCTGGTGTCTAAGTTGTTGACACCGAGTCTTCTCACCCCTTCCGCCGAGGGAGCTGATAGAATCCAAAATACCCCGGCTGTTATGAATAATGCTGCTATGAACATAGTTGAGCAAGTGTCCCTTGTGGTATGATTGAGCATGCCTTGGGTATATGCCCAAGAGTGGTATAGCTGGGTCTTGAGGAAGATTGATTCCCAGTTTTCTGAGAAACAGCCATACTCATTGCCAAAGTGGCTGTACAAGTTTGCATTCCCACCAACAGTGGAGGAGTGTTTTCCTTGCTCCACATCCTCCCCAACATAAGCTGTCCTAGGTGTTTTTGATCTTATCCATTCTGATAGGTGTAAGATGGTATCTCAGAGTCGTTTTGATTTGCATTTCCCTGATGCCTAAGGATGTTGCGAAATTTCTTAAAAGTTTTTCGGCCATTTGAGATTCTTCTGTTGAGAATTCTCTGTTTAGCTCTGTAGCCCATTTTTTAATTGGGTTGTTTGGTATTTTGATGTCTAGTTTCTTGAGTTCTTTATATATTTTGGAGATCAGCCCTATGTCAGATGTGGGGTTTGTGAAGATCTTTTCCCATTCTGTGGACTGTTGTTTTGTCTTATTTTCTGTGTCCTTTGCCTTACAGAAACTTCTCAGTTTCAGGAGGTCCCATTTTTAATTGTTGCTCTCATTGTCTGTGCTACTGGTGTTATATTTAGGAAGTGGTCTCCTGTGCCAATGCATTCAAGACTACTTCCTACTTTGTCTTCTATCAGCTTCAGTGTCCCTGGATTTATGTTGAGGTCTTTGATCCACTTGGACTTGAGTTTTGTGCATGAGGATAGATGTGGATCTATTTGCAATCTTCTACATGCTGACATCCAGTTATGCCAGCACCATTTATTGAAGATGCTTTCTTTTTTCTATTGTACTGTGTTGGCTTCTTTGTCAAAAATAAGGTGTTCATAGGTGTGCAGGTTAATATCAGGGTCTTCAATTCTATTCCAGTGGTCCACATGTTGGTTTTTATGCCAATACCTTGCTGTTTTTATCACTATAATTCTGTAGTAGAGCTTGAGGTCAGGGATCGTGATGCCTCCAGAGATTGCTTTATTGTACAGGATTGTTTTAGCTATCCAAGATTTTTTGATTTTCCATATGAAGTTGACTATTGTTCTTTCCAGGTCTGTGAAGAATTGTGTTGGGATTTTGATGGGGAATCTGTAGATTGCTTTTGCTAAGATTGCCATTTTTACTATGTTAATCCTACCTATCCATGAGCATGGGAGATCTTTCCATTTTCTGATATCTTCTTCAATTTCTTTCTTTAGAGACTTAAAGTTCTTGTCATACAGGTCTTTCACTTGCTTAGTTAGAGTTACCTCAAGGTATTTTATATTATTTGTGGCTATTGTAAAGGGTGATCTTTCTCTGATTTCTTTCTCGGTCTGTTTATCATTTGTATATACGAGAGCTACTTATTATTTTTTTTGAGTTAATCTTATATCCTGCTAAATTACTGAAGGTGTTTATCAGCTGTAGGTGTTCTCTGGTAGAATTTTGGGGGCCACTTACATATACTATCGTATTGTCTGCAAAGTTTGTCTTTTTCCTTTCCAAGTTGTATCTGCTTGATTTCCTTTTGTTTTCTTATTGGTCTAGCTAGGACTTCAAGTACTATATTGAATAGATATGGGGAGAGTGGACAGCCTTGTCTTGTTCCTGATTTTAGTGGAATCACTTTCAGCTTTTATTCATTTAATTTGATGTTGGCTGTTGGCTTGCTGTAAATTGCCTTCATTATGTTTAAGTATGTTCCTTGTATTCCTGATCTCTCCAAGACCTTTATCTTGAAGGGGTGTTGGATTTTGTCAAAGGCTTTTTCAGCATCTAATGAGATGATCATGTTTTTTTTTTTTCTTTCAGTTTGTTTATATGGTGGATTACATGGACAGAGTTTCATATGTTGAACCATCCTTTCATCTCTGCGATGAATCCTACTTGGTCATGGTTAATAAGTTTTTTGGTGTGTCCTTTGATTCAGTTTGCCAGTATTTTATTGAGTATTTTTACACCAATGTTCATGAGGGAGATTGGTCTGTAATTCTCTTTTTATGTTGCAACTTTGTGTGGTTTGGGTATAAGGGTAACTGTAGCATCATAAAAAGAGTTTGGTAGTGTTTCTTCTCTTTCTCTTGTATGGAACAATTTGAAGAGTATTGGTATTAGCTCTTTGAAATTCTGGTAGAATTCTGCACTGAAACCATCTGGTCCTGGGATTTTTTTGGTTGGGAGACTTTTAATGACTGCTTTTATTTCCTTAGGGGTTATAGGTCTATTGAAATAGTTTATCTGGTCTTGAGTTAATTTTGGTGTCTTTTTATAGGCAAATTGAGTCCATTGATATTAATGGATATCAATGACCAATGATTGTTAATTCCTGTTATCTTTTGGTGGTAGTGTGTGTGTATTTTCCTTCTTTGGGATTTACTACTGTGGGATTATCTATTGTGTGTGTGTTTTTGGGTGCTTCTGACTTCTTTTGGTTGGAGTTTTCCTTTTAGTGCTTTTTGTAGGGATGGATTTGTGGATAGGTATTGTTTAAATCTGGTTTTGTCTTGGAATGTCTTATTCACTCCATCTATGGTGATTGAAAGTTTTTCTGGGTATAGCTGGCATCTGTGGTATCTTAGTTTCTATATTACATCTGTCCAGGACTTTCAGGCTTTCAGACTTTCCATTGAGAAGTCGGTGTTATTTTGAAAAGTCTACCTTTATAAGTCACTTGGCCTTTTTCCTTTGCTGCTCTTAATATTCTTTCTTTATTCTGTATGTTTAGTGGTTTAATTATTACATGGCAGAGGACTTTTTGTGGAGTCTAATCTATTTGGTGTTCTGTAACCTTCTTGTATCTTCATAGGTATTTCCTTCTTTAAGTTGGGAAAGTTTTCTTGCATGATTTTGTTGAATATATTTTCTGTGCCTTTGAGTTGGTATTCTTNTCCTTCTTCTATCCCTATTATTCTTAGGTTTGGCCTTTTTGTAGTGTCCCAGATTTCCTGGATGTTTTGTTTTATTGCCTTTTTGGCTTTGTTGCTTTCTTTGACTGACAAATCTATTTCCTCTATTGTATCCTCTACACCTGAGATTCTTTCTTCCATCTCTTGTATTCTGTTGGTTATGCTTGCATCTGTAGTTTCTGTTTGTTTACTCAGATTTTCTATTTCCAGCATTTCCTTGGTTTGTGTCTTCTTCATTGTTTCTATTTCAATTATCATGTCTTAAACTGTTCCCTTTACATATTTAATTATTTTTTCATGGTTTTCTTGGCTTCCTCTAAGGGATTTATTGATTTCCTCCAATTTTTTGTTTGTCTTTTCCTCAATTTCTTTAAGGGAATTTTTCATTTCCTCTTTAAAGGACTCTATCATCTTCATAAAGTTATTTTTAAGGTTGCTTTCTTCTTCTTCTGTGCTGTGATGTTCAGGTTTTGCTGTTTTAGAAGGGCTAGGTTCTGGTGATGCCATATTGCTTTTTATGTTGTTGTATGTATTTTGCACTGGCATCTACTCATCTCTTCCTTCAATAGGTGCAAGAGGTACCTGTGTCTGAGCGAGCTGCTCTTGGTCCAATCTGTGCTTGCTGTGTCTGTGTTTCAAGGGGCCACTCTGGGTCCAATCTTAGCTCTTGGTCTAATTGGAGCTTGTGGATTCTATCTCAGGGTGCTTCTCTTGATCCAATCAGAGCTAGAGGATTCTGTGTCTCAGGAAGCTGCTCTTGGTCCAATGAGAGCTCTTTGTCCAATGATAGCTGGTGGATTCTGTGCCTCAGGAAGCTGCTCTTGGTCCTATGAGAGCTGGCGGATTCTGTGTCTCAGGAAGCCACTGGGGTTGCAGGGGGATGGGTAGGTTTTGGGTAGGGCATGGGTCTTGTAGATTTCAAGGTCTGATGGGAGGTTTTGGTGGGGGAGCCTTCCCTGCTGGCCGGCAACTGGGGCAACAATGGGTAGGGGGTTCTGGGCATATGTTATGCCGCAGGGCCTAGGTCCTGGAAGCAGGACTCTCTGGGTGGGAGAAGAGTCACTCACCTCTTGGTCCAGTCAGAGTTGGCAGATTCTGTGTCTCAGGAAGCTGCTCTTGGTCCAATCAGAGCTAGGAGATTCTGTGTTTCAGGAAAGCTGAGGTCCCAGGGGGATGGGTGGGTTTGGGATAGGGTGTGGGTCTTGTAGGTTGCAGTGTCTGATGGGAGGTTTTGTTGGGGGAGCCTGTCTACAGGAGTCTTCCATGCTGGCTGGCAACTGAGGCAGCCAGAAAATTTCTTATGAATCATTTATGCCTTCACCCAGGAGTACTGCCTCTAAGCTTCCGCTGGAAAGTCCTGACCATACTACCCCTCCTGCTTTTAGGGAGATATCCTTATCTACTTGAAGATCTTCCTTGCACCCTGGAGGTTGTGACACATGTAAAGATGCCAGAGGTCTCTTCATGAATTTCTGAGATATTCTTGAAATATCTGTTCCCATACTTAGGAAATACACTCAGGCAATTACATGGCATATACAGCAACATTAGTTTAGCTGGAGTTATTGTTGTCCTACACAGACTCTTATACTGATGGGCAAAAAATAGTGTAGAAGAATGATAAAAGAATGAGGTATCCGGACCTCCCTTTCTTAGAAAAGTTAACTTGTGCAGAGCAATTGTGATATCATATGATGAATGAACAAAAGAATCCCAGGATTAGACATATGAATAAATTCTCTGAAGATATAAAACACAAACATTGTATTATGCCAGAAATTGAATAATAACTGCAGCAGCTTTGTCCTGAGGATTTTTCTTGGACCTATTGGCACACTGATCATTAAGAGTTATTAATATGGGGTTGGGGATTTAGCTCAGTGGTAGAGTGCTTGCCTAGCAAGTGCAAGGCCCTGGGTTTGGTCCTCAGCTCTGAAAAAAAAAAGAGTTAATAATACACTGCTTTGAACATGGTAGTCTGCCTGGGCTAGCTTGGAGATTTTCTTTCTGTCTAGCATCCTTGAAACCATAAGAGCTGCCAGCCTGAGAATGGGCTGTTATATGCCTCTAGATTCTTTAAAGTTGAGTTATTGGGTTGAAGGGGAAAAATGGCTGTAAAAGATAACTCTGCTCTGTCATAGTTTATCAATAATGGCTACAAGATATGCATGAGGAAGTGAAACACATGTTTGAGAACAGAAATGATACGATCTATGTTTTGGAGCAACATGGTTCTATTGATGCTTACTGAATTTTGTATAAAGAAACTCCCTGCCTGCCAGTCAGTCATAGCTACGAGATTTTCCACACACCTGTGCCTGACTCAAGCTTTCCTTTGCCTACACCTTGCACACTCTCTGGAACCTGTCAACCATCCAGGCTGGGCCCCGGCATGACACCTGTATACAAATACCACAACTTCAACAGAATAATGTCTCTGTACTAAAATTTCCCCATGTTTCATGTATTTATCACTACCTCTCATGCAGCCACTAATATTTCTCCTTTCAACACTATTTTGTTGTAGTTAAAAACATACAACATATAATCATTTAGTAACTTATTTCACCAGCAAAAACATTTAAATTTCTTCAATGAACATTTTCATTGTAGAATGACTCATTTTTAGCACTAAATATCCCATCATATGTATGAATTGCAATTTATTCAAATATTCACTTATTGAAGTTCTAGGAAAAACTTCCATGTTTGGGAATTATGAATAGATACTCTTAACAATTGTGTACAGGTATAGTGTGGCAGCTGGATCATACAGCTGAAATTTTGTTCGATTTTGTAAGTGGTAGTTCAACTCTCTTACAAAGTGACTTTACAGTGTTGTATCTATGGCAGCAATAGATACATTTCCTGCTCCTCTATACCTATGCCAATATTTGGAGTCATCAGTATTTCAGCTTCTATCATTCTAATGGTTTTATAGTGGTATTTTTTCATTTTTAAAATTATAATTGCCTGATATGCTATTATGTTGAGAATATTTTCACATGCATGTATATTTGCCATCTATAATTCTCCTTGTTAATGTGTCTGTTGACATCTTATATCTATTTTTAATTCTGACTTTATTTTGAGTTTTAAGTATTTATCTGCCTTTCTTGAAACCCTAATATTTCTTTTTTTATCACTACCTTATTGTAGTACAAATTATATAATGCATAAACTTTCATTGACTTAGTTCACCAGCAATAACTTTTAGTTTTCCTTCAATCTACCTTTCATGATTAAGTGAATCATTTTTTTTAGTATTGACTATTTTATCATATGATTTCCATTTGCTCTACATGTTTTTTAAAAACATCATTCTTCACTTAATTTTTCAGAAAAATTCTCCTAATCTTTAGTTTTGATCTTAATTCACCTAATCATATATTTCAAAGAATAGAAGCATTATTGAAAGCTTAATTATCATTTTTATTTGATTCTGTTTTTGTTGCTGTATCTAAAATATCATCATAAATCTAATGTCATTGAGAATATATAGTAATTTTCATTTCATAGTTCAACTTATAGTATGTTTTTGTCTACTAATTATTTCTATGATAAGATGTATGAGTCTGACTGATTTTTAATGTACATGTCCAATTCTTGTAGGA
Organism: Neotoma lepida; assembly: GCA_001675575.1. Lineage (NCBI taxonomy): Eukaryota > Metazoa > Chordata > Mammalia > Rodentia > Cricetidae > Neotoma > Neotoma lepida. The sequence goes on from LZPO01087147.1 coordinate 447,318, forward strand.
CCATATATTCAATTGTCTTCTCTTTCTTCACTTAGTTGCATCTGCTCATTTTCCAATATGAGTTGTCAACTATATACTCACTTGGAATATGTTATTTTATATTAACATTAAAATTCCTCTCCAAATGTAGGATATGATAACTATATAGTCAGTCTTCCTTTTCAAGAATGTGGAATGTCTTCTTTAAACTTTCAAGATTGTATGTTTTTAAGTTAGTATTATTATTTTATACAGAAAATCAACTTTTAGTGTTACGTTTAACTTTTAGTATCATAATAAATTTTGACATCAATCTTCATTCACTATTTTTGCATTTAAGTTTTCAACTGATTTTTTGCCAATATAAAGGTAAATTAATTGCTCTATTTTGGATTTCTAACATGGTAAATCACTATATTTTCATATTATATATTCTACTCTCTTGCTGTTTTTAGTTATAAAAACAATCAAATTATAAACTCAGTTATATCTCTTATCCAATATTTACACAGAATATTTAATAATATGATTAAGCTATTGTACTTTTAATATCTTTCTAATTAATTTTAACACTACTTATTTTAGAAAGAACACATAAGGTTATCTTGTTTTTGTAGTAGAAGTGACTTCAGAAATTCAAATTTAAATTCCACTCTCCTGGGAGACAGAGCCTGCCAGTGCTGATTGGGACCAAGAGGTGAGTATCCCCTTA
>LZPO01087147.1:474657-490357 GCA_001675575.1 Neotoma lepida
AAGGCTGGGGGGCAGAAGGAGGGAGGAGAGGGGGTTCTGTGGTTGGTATGTAAAATAGACAGAAAATCTTTTAATAAAAATAATAATAATTATTTTTTAAAAAAAGAAAGTGGGCTGAGCAAATCATGGGGAGTAAGCCAGTAAGCAGCACTCCGTGATTTCTACTTCAGTTTCTACTTCCAAGTTCCTGTCTTTTATGAATCCTTGCCTTGGCTTCCATCAATGATGGACTATGATCAGACAGTCATTTATTCATGCATTCCATCCCTTAAATATACAGAAATAACATTAAAATAGAAGAAAAGCTCACCTTAGGTTTCCAAATTGCTGATAGACACCATGACCAAAAGAAACTTGTAGAGCAAAAGGTATGTTTGACTTAGATGTCTGAGAAAAGCATTTGAAATTTGTTTAATATATCAAATAAATCCCTATGAATCATTTTCTATTCAGTTTAATAATTGCTATTAATGTCATTAATACTGAAAATTAATAGTAATACTAATAATTATCAAATCAAGATAACCAGCATTTCTATAATCTTATTGTTTTTGTTTGTTTTTGATTTTCAAGACAGAGTTTTTCTCTGTATCCCTGGCTGCCCTGAATCTTGCCCTGTAGACCAGATTAGCCTCGAACTCAGAACTCAGAGATTCACCTACCTCTGCCTCCCAAGTGCTGGTATTAAAGACATGTGCCACCACTGCCTGGCTGATCTTATTGTTTTGTCTATAAGGAAAACCCTCTGGTATATTCAGACTTTCTTTGGACTATCAGCTCCCAAATAATGACATGGAGACTTCCTATTAATGATGAAAGATTGGCCTTAGATTAGGCTTGTTACCAACTAGCTCTTAAAACTTAAATTAACCTGTTTATATTAATCTATGTTTTGCCATGTGGCTCATTACCTCTCCTCCATATGGTAAGTTCGACTTTCTCCACATCTCCCTGGTAAATCCCTGCCTCTCTGATTTTTCCTCCAAGTTCCTCTCTCTCCCAGGAAGTCCTGCCTATCCTCTCCTGTCTAGCTATTGGCTGTTCATCTCTTTATTAAACCAATCAGAAGGTGTCTTAGCAGAGACACATCTTCATAGTATACAAAAAGATTATCCTACAACATTCTGGTATTTTATAGCTGGGTCAGGTAATTTTATACATTGTTAATCTCAGAAACTAGAAAAGATCATATTTGAAGGTATTCACCAGAACTTAATGATTTTAAGTGTGTAACCAATTTTACCATCACACAATCAAAATGCAGATGCTTTGTCATTTCTGAAAGCATTCTGCTAAGATGTTGTCTTTATTAGAACTTCCATAGAAACAGCAGGTAGATGGAAAATAAGATAAAATAGAAGTTCTTGTATATATTCCTATGTATTCTCATTTTTGCTTATAAAAATCACAGCATAAAGAATAGATTACCAAACAAGTTGGACATAAAAGAGAAAAGAACAAATGTACTATATGAAAATACTTAATAAAAATTTAAAGTCAATCAATAGTACACAGCTAGAAAAATGAGAAAATAGGGCATTTTGCATGAGTGACTTCTGAGAGGAAATAAAACATACTCATAATCAATAGTGGAAATCATGTCCTTTTTCAGTGAAAAACTATCATCCTGAACAATATCAACTTTTTCTCAAAGTCAGTGGGCAGCACAGAAAATGTGTCGGAGTATTTGCTTAAATAAGACAATCTGAGGAAAATATCTCCAGTTATGGCTGTTTTTACCAGAGGAGTAGTTTTTCAAGCTAAAATTAGCTGACAAAAATCAAACTTCAGACTGCAACTTCTTAATTCAAATGTATGAGACACTTGCTGTGTCTGTATATTCATTCATCTTTCCATTTTAGTCTCTTTGTTTCCTCTTTCTCAAGCAAAGTAATGTAAAATTACACTTGTTAAGTGTAAAAATAAGTAAAACAAGCTTCTGTTTATTTTCTAAGACAATTCTCCCTGTGCAGCCTAGAGTGGCAAAGAACTAACTACCTATCCCAGACTGTCTTGTAATTTGTTAAAGAACTAACTACATATCCCAGACTGTCTTGTAATTTGTTATCTTCCTGCTTCAGCCTCTACCACACTGAGATTCAATTCAGGTGTCACCATACCCAGCTAGAATCAGAACCATTTATATATGGAGTTGTATGTATATTCTTCCTTAAGGAAGGAATTATTTTCTCAAACATGTGAATCCCATGAGTTAGCTGTTTCTTTTATCAATTAAGTTTTAAATACCAAGATAGAGTTTAAAAGAGGAAGGCATTAACTGTTTTAAAACTTTGAAAGTGAAGTGTAGAAATCTACCACAAGTTTTTCAGTACCCTTTAATTATTTTCAATAAGTATCAAGAGAAAACAGTTATCAAAATTTGTGGAAATTTGATGGAGAAATACTGCTTACTTCAATGCATTGAGCTGAAATTATTTCATTTTGTATTATATCTCAAATAAAGGATTCTTTTCAGTGTATAGAATTGTTCCTCCACTCAGATCATTTTAATTTGCGTTCAATTGGATTCAATTATGATTTTATCTGCCTCATCACTCTAAATGTTAAAAATATTCTCTTGAAATCCTTTAGTTTATTGTATCTCCAAGTCATATTTAAGATTCTACAATACATAAAACACTTTGAATAGAACTCCTTTTAAATTTTAGAGTTCAGAAAATATATTAAAGCTGATTAATGATTCTTAAGAAGTACACATTGTTTTAATATTCTGCTTCAATGACAATTGAGAAATGAAAGCTATTTTGTTTGCCTTTTGCCTTTAATGATTTAAAAATGCCTATTTCTACTTCTGGACTTTATGCTGTGTAGATTAAAATGAGCTTAATAGAATGTGTCTCTGAAAATCTTAAAGTCATTCAGAGTCACCTGTCAGTAGAGCTGTTTATAGTGTACTTAGGTTCAGATGTTAATGATATAGAAATCTAAGCTACTTGTGAACTAAAGCAAGAGGTTCTTCTGAAATTTGCCTATGAGTTATATTTTGCTCAAAATGTTATATTTCTGTTAGCATGTTTTAGATGGAGTGAAATGTCACAAATGCTGATTATTTAAGCATTCTAGTGCATTTTATTCTAGTTAACATTTTAGAGATAAACATGCCCAATGAGTCTTGAATCCAACCAGCATCAAACCTGGAACCTATGAAGCATTACTTTACATAGAGTGATGTATGTAATCCTGGCAATCTTCAACAATTCTTCCAATTTCTGCAAGCTCATGCCACCTATTAAAATGGAAGGGCAGATAGTTAAATTCTATGTGGACCTCATATGATCTTTTGACTTTTTTTTTACCATAGATTATAACAGAATTATTGCTATTCTGTATCTTGTCTTAAAGATTAAGAGGCAAAAGATTTTTCCTCCCATATTTTGAAACCAGTCATCATAGAAAGGTGCATAAATATAGGACTGGGAGAAATACCTGTAGAGAAGCTTACCCAGACTTCAGCTTTTCCAATCTTCTAAGTTGAATGCCAAAAGTTTGAGTAAAACCTTAGAAAGTTTCAGGTCTGTTGCAAGTTCTTAAAAACTGCAATATCAGGATTGAGACCAGTGCAAACACTGTACACCTCCAAGACACCAAAAATCATGTCTAGAATTATTATACCTTGCAGTGTCTTTAATCTATCAGACAGTGAGTATTTTGTCACCATGGTATAGTTATCTGGTAAAGTAATTGATATATAATTATAGAATTTCATAATATCCAAGCAAGAAAATCAGCCAAAGTATTCATCAACAAATGAATGGATAAAGAAAATATAATCTATAAACACACTGGAATTTTATTCAGTCATACAAAGAATTTACTTTCATAGGAAAATAGATGCAACTTGGTTAACAGTATTAAGTGAAATCAACTGGTCTTATAAATACACGTATATAGCACTTCTTCTTTTGAAATATTGAATCTAAAGGATAAAAAATGTGAAACAGAGTGGGGAGCCATAAACACTAGTCATTAGGGGTTAAGACTCTGCTTAGACATCTGCAATAGATGGTAGAAGATAGGCGATGAAAACATAAGGAAATGAGATGGTCGAGCTGGAACAGGGATGGAGTGGGAGAGCAATGAAAGAGATATCCTGATAGAGGGAGACATCGTGGGGATAGGGAGAAACCTGGTGCTAGGGAAGTTCCCAGGCATGCACAAGGATGACCCCAGCTTAGACTACTAGCAACAGAGGAGAGAGTACCTGAACTGGCCTACCCCAGTAATCAGATTGGTGACTATCCTAACTGTCATCATAGAGCCTTTATCCAGTAACCGATGGAAGCAGATGCAGAGATCCACAGCCAAGCACCAGGCCAAGCTCCAGGAGTCCAGTCAAAGAGAGAGAAAAGGGATTCTATGAGCAAGGGGAATCAAGATAATGATAGGGGAATCTACAGAGACAACCAAATCAAGCTAGTAGGAACTTATGAACTTTAGACCAATAGCTGTGAAGCCTGCATGGGACTGGACTAGGCCCTCTGCATAAGCAAGACAGTTGTATAGCTTAGTTTTTTTGAGGGACCTCCTGACAGTGAGATCAAGATCCATCCTTGATACATGAGCTGGCTTTTTGGAGCTCATTACCAATGGTGGGACACCTTGTACAGCCTGGATGCAGGGCAGAGGGGCTTTGACCTGCCTCAACTGAATGTACCAGGCTTGCTGACTCCCCACGGAAGGCCTTACCTTTTCAGAGGAGGGGATGGATGGTAGGTTGGGGTGGGGGAGGACTGGGGGGGAGTGGAAGGAGGGATGAGAGGGGGATCTGTGGTTGATATGTAAAATGAATAAAAATTTCATAATAAAAAATAAATTTGTATGTGTTTTTCAAATTCCTTAAATCTTACCACTTTGAGTAATTAGTTTGCATAGTTGAAAACAGAATTATGTAAAGTATTCTGTTACACATTTTTCTTACATTCTTACTCAATTTCTCTCTAATGATTAGCCTCATCATTAGATTCTTGGGTATTCTTCGAGAGTTTATTTTTAAAGTATAAGGGAATTTTTTTACTTACATATTTACATTTAATTTCATTTATTGCATAAAATAACATACAGACATACATTAGATATAGATACAGATATGAAGAGATAGACAGAGAGAGCTATATCATACTTATATATAAATTTATCCTGGATTTCCACATTTGAATATAGTACCTGTTATAACTGCATAATATTCCATTGTATTGATGCATCATGACATATATTTCCTAAACTAGGTAAAATATTTAATACTTTATTACAACAAATGCATCTTTTTAGAAATGTTAACAAATCCATAAAAAGGTTTCAAGAAACTAGTAGGTCATGGAGTAAATACATGAGTTCTTTTAAATATCAACAACTGGTTCCTCAATCTATAGGATTTTTCTCATAGCTATGCAAAAGAATGCATTTTCAAACTTTGTACTTTGCTCATTTTATTGTTATAATACACAATAAAGGATTCTCATCATGACTGAGTTAGAGCTATTTAACATTGTAAAAAATGTTTATTTTTGGTGAAATATAAATTCACGTGCTTTCCTTTTTTACTCCCAAATTTAAAAAAATATTTTAATTGAAATAGAATGATATCACATCCTTCTATCAATTTTCTCCGTATAGGCATTATCAGGTAACCTCCCTGGAACACTTCCCATATTTCCCACTACTCTCAAGTCCATAGCCACTTTTTCTTTGATCATTATTTTTTATACTCACATATGCATATATGTATATGTACAAATATACAAAAATATCAAACTGAATCCAGTTTTGTTCTTTGTGTGTATGTGGTTTCAGGGTTGACTATTCTGCATTGGACAACCAATAAGGTGGCTCATCCATGGGAGAGGCTACCTTCTCTTTCTCCCAATAGTCATGGGTTTCATTAGTTGTAGTTTTTGTCTAGGAGTGGGACCCCATGAAATTTCTCCCCTTTCATGTTAACATGCTCATCAATATTGCCATTGCTCCAGTCTTCTTTATGCAGCCAATTCTTGGAGAGATTGCTTCATAGCAGATTTCCTGCTATTCTGACTCTTACACTCTTTCTGCCCTGTTTCTGTGATGCTTCCTGAGACATTGATGCAGGATCTGTGGTGTAAATGTATCTGTTAGGGCTGGCTCCATATTATCCATTGATAACTGAATTGTATCTAGCCGTGGTTCTCTGTGATGTTCTTCATTTGCTGTAAAGAGGGGCTTATTGATGAGGGGTGGTATCTATACTTATCTAAAATGGGATAAGATTTAGAACGTAGTAACCAGGGAAGTATAAAAGAACTATGGATGGCAGGGCTTGAGATGTGAAGGAATACAGGTTAGAGGTGATATATATTGGAAAATTGAAGCAATGGGAGCAATCTTGGGAGACAGGAGGGAGGTCAATACAGAAGAAGAAAGGAAAATAAAACAATAGTTCTTTGATAAACCCTAAAGAAATCATATTATTTTGTATGTACCTAAAATTACACATAACATATATAAGTGTATGTGTATGCAAGTATGCACACACACTTAAAGTATATATGTACGCAAACACACACACACACACACACACACACACACAGAAGCTAAGCCATTTTGTCTAACACTGCTCCCCATAAGAATCATAGAGTAAAAAAAAAAAGTAGCAGGAAATAAAAACTTTTCTTTTTTTCTAAATTTATTTATATTTTACATCCTGACTGTAGTTTCCCCTCCCTCCTATCCTCTCATTAACTCCTCTCACCTTCCTTCTGCCCCCCATCCAATCTGCTTCTCCTCCATTTCTGTTCAGAAAAGAACAGGCCTCCCATGGATATCAACAAAACATGGCATATCAAGTTGCAATAAGACTAAGCATCTCCCTTTGTATTAAGGCTGGGCAAGGCATCCCAGCATGAGGAATAGGGTCCAAAAAACCAATAAAACAGAGACAGCCCCTGCTCCCACTCTTAGGAGTCTCACCAGAAGACCATGCTACACAACTGTAACATATATGCAGAGGGCCTATGTCAGTCCCATGCAAGCTCCCGGGTTGTCAGTTCAGACTTCATGAGCCACATGTGCCCAGGTTAGTTGATTTTGTGAGATTTTTTTGTGGTGCCCTTGACCCCTCTGGTTCCTACATTCCTTCCTTCCTCTCTTTATTAGGATTGCCAGAGCTAGGCCTGATATTTGACTGTGGGTATCTGCATCTGTTTCCATCAGTTTCTGGATGAAGCCTCTTTGATGAAAATTGGGATAGGCACTAGTCTACAGTATAGCAGAATATTTTTAGACATTATAACATTGACACTTTTTCTCTAGTCATGTTTAGTTCTATCCTAGGTCTCTGGGCCATCCAGCCTCTTGGTTATGGCACTCCAGGCATTGTCAGGGGTGGGCTCACTCTTGTAGCATGGGTCTTAGGCTTGACCAGTCATTGGTTGGCTCCTCCCACAATTTCTGCACCACCCTTACCCCAACACATCCCATAGGCAGGGCGAACTGTATTGATGGTTATGTGGCTGGGTTGGTGTCCGAATCCCTCTACTGCAAGTCTTTCCCAGTCATAGGAGATGGCCAGTTCAGATTATATATCTGCAATTGCTAGGAGTCTTAGCTGGAGTCATCCTTGTAGATTCCTGGGAGTTTCCCTTGCAGAAGGTTTCTCTATGACCCCCAAATGCCCCCCTTTCCAGTCATCTTATAGTGCCCTCCCCTATATCCTCCTCAACCAGATCCCCCATGATCCCATTCCCATCTGCATCCGCAGTCCAGCCATGAAACCTCTTCTCTTTCCACTTCCCAGGGAGATCCAAGGATTCCCCCTTGAGCCCTCCTTGTTACCTAACCTTTCTGGGTCTGAAAGCCAGATACACTTAACTTGATAAAAGAGAAAGTGGGAAATAGCCTTGAACACACTGGCACAGGAGACAACTTCCTGAATAGAATACCGATAGTGCAGCCACTACGATCAACAATAAATGGGACCTAATGAAACTGAATAGCTTCTGTAAGCCAAAGGACACCATCAACAGTGTTAGTATTCTGACCCACCTCTTGGAGATCCACCCAGTGTCCTGATGTAAAGTCCCCTTTATAAAAAGAAAACCCCCCTACCCCCTCAGCTCTCTTTCTCTCTATTCCCATGAGGTGTGCACCCTCTCTCTCCCTCTAACTTTCTGTCTCCCTCTCTCCTTATCTCTCTCTTTCCCTCTTTCTCCCCTCTCTCTTCCCCCACCAAATAAAACTCTTCACTGAGCGCTGTCTGCATGGCATCTCTGTCACTCACCTGCCTTGAGGCACCTTGGCTCTACCTGCCAAAGCCTCCTGTGCACCATATCATAATAAATAGGACAAAACGACAGCCTAGAGAATGGGAAAAGATCTTCACCCACCCCACAACTGACAGAGGGCTGATTTCCAAAATATATAAAGAACTCAAGAAACTAACAATCAACAAATCAAATAATCCAATTTAAAAATGGGGTACAGATCTGAACAGAGAATTCGCAATAGAATTCAGAAGAATTCAAATGGCCAAGAAACAGTTAAAGAAATGTTTAACAATATTTAGCCATCAGGTAAATGCAAATCAAAACAACTCTGAAATTCCATCTTATACCTGTCAGAATGGCTAAGATCAAACCACAAGTGACAGCTCTTGTTGGCAAGGATGTGGGGCAAGGGGAAGGAACACTCTTCCATTGCTGATGGAAGTGCAAACTTGTACAGTTACTTTCAAAATCAATATGGAGATTTCTCAGAAAATTGGGAATCAATCTACCTCATGACCCAGCTATACCACTCTTGGGCATATATGCAAAGTATACTCAATCATACCACAAGGATGCTTGCTCAACTATGTACATAGCAGATTTATTTGTAATAGCCAGAACCTGGAAACAACCTAGATGCCCCTCAACTGAAGAATGGATTAAGAAAATATGGTACACTTGCACAATGGCACATTACTCAGCTGTTAAAAAACAATGACATGAAATTTTCAGGCAAATAGATGGAACCAGAAAAAAAAATCATCCTGAGTGAGGTAACCCAGACCCAGAAAGACTAACATGGTATGTGCATGCTTAGAAGTGGATATTAACTGTAAAGAAAAACCTCCTTTCAAATAGTTGGTTGAATAGTGACTCCCCAAAGAATGCAGTATTATTTATAGGCATTGGTCACCTCTCAGTGGTTGAGGGTGGGCACCTATTGCTGAAGCTACCATACAGTTAGGACAAAAGACCCACAATTTGTGGTAGATCTCACCTGAGAGCCTCTTTTCTCTGGTCTAGCTTCCATGTTACCATAATATAATATAGAAGCTGCCAAAGGAGAGAAGCAAATAAATAGTCCAACCAAGCCAAAACATTTATGAATCATGAAAATTAGCAGCATGACAAGATATTCATAAAGGTGCACTAAGTGGCACTCACATGTTGGTAGCACTCAACAGCTGTCTAATTGGACTTAAAAACCATTCAATAGGATGGGCATCTTCCTTTTACTGAAAACTTAGCCAGCTTCCCACAGCTAGTGACATTGTTGACATTAGAAATGAATCTACTATTATGATTTAGCTAGACTAGCAGAGGTTTTTTGCATTAGTAAAATAGGCACTTTGTGTTTGATATTAACTGTAATCATCCTCTCTGTCATTTATTTTCTTACTTTGCTCCTGTCAATTTGTTTCACATGTGTAAATTATTATTTGTGTACTCAAAATGTGCAACATCAAATACACTGTTATAGGCCAAAACATATTCCCCTCAAATGAAGTAATCCAAAATACCTAAAACTTTGGTGTATTTTTGAGTCATGACCTTTAAAAAGGAAATTAAAATTTCATTGATTTCATTAGGATGGTCTCTAATCCAATGTTTGATCTTTTCAGCAAGCAATTATTACACACACATACAGAGGGGCACCGTATGAAGACATGCAGGAAACCATGATATAAAAACCAATAATGGAGAGCCTAATAGAAGTGAATCCTGACATCATCTGTAGTTCTGATTTCTAGCCTTAATAACAATAAGTAATAAATTTCTTGTTATATGGGTAACCCACTTGATGGTATATTCCCCCAACTGTCTCAGAAAGTAAAGACATTTTACAAGAAAAATATGTGTCGTGTGATACTTGAGGATTGTAAGGGAAGATGGAATCTTTCTAAAAATAGTGAAAAACGAAACAAAGCACCAAACATTTTAAGGACATAGGTGATCTTGACTTTTAGAGAGTATCATAAGTATACTATTACAAATTAAATATTTGTAAAAGTGAAAAACTCAGAATTATCTGAAAAATAAAGTATCATTGACAGATCTGAGTGTGGTGGTACAAGTCTGTAATACCAGAACTGGGATGTCTGAGGTTGGAGGGTTGTGAGTTTTGAGTTCCCTTGAATACATAGGGAGATTCTGTATAGCTCTGATAGATACGAGAAACAACTAATGATCAAAACTTCATAGAAAAATATTTTTCATTATGTGTAATAAAATATGTGGCCATTCTAAAATAGTTGTAGAGAGTGAGTTCACCATTTAAACATACCATATACAATTCTACCTCTACATTGCTAGGTGTGATATTTACCTCTATATTAATGGAATTTTTACTCTCTGTGGCAAATCACATTTACTCTTGTGGAATCATCCCTATCCTGACTTCTAAACTACATGTACTTACTCTGCAATGACCCAATGAGTACAGGTAGTACTGTGTATACAATAATGGGTATAAAGCCATTCACTGGAACACAGACAACCTATCAGGGACTATATCACTAAATAAAACTGACCCTCCATCAGCACCTATCAAACATCCATGGGTCCCCTGGGTTAGGCTGGAGACTTGTGAGCTCTTATACCCTCCATACTGAAATAATGACTGGCCTCATGTTGTGCAGGTCCTGGGTAGGCAACCACAGCTGTTGTTTGTTTGTAAATGTAGTAGCCCTTTAATGATGGGAACACACTTTTTTGCTCCAGTCCTCCCATATATCTGGCTCTCGTAAACCTCTTCAATGATTGTCCCTAAGCCTTGGATGGACGAGAGCATCTGTGATATGGGATTCAGTTATTTTAAGAAACATTTCTACTAATTAGAGCTTTTCAATTTTTTTTCTTGGGAATAGATTCTTCTCTCAGAATATACCCTGACTACAATTTCCCCTCACTCCCCTCACTCATCCAAGTTCCTCCAACCTCCCCTGTCTCCCAGATACACTCCCCCTATGTCTCCCTTCAGAAAAGGGCAGGCCTCCAAGAGACAACAACCAAACATAACAAAACAAGATACAACAAGAGAAGGCAAAAGCCCTGTCTTAGGGTTTCTATTGCTTTGTAGAGACACCATGACCATGGCAACCCTTACAAAGAACTCAATTCATTGAGGTGACGGCTTACAGTTTCAGAGGTTCAGTCCATTATCATCATGATGGAGAGTATAGTGGCATGCAGGCACACGTGGTGTTGACTACATCTTGACCAGAAGGCAGCAGGAAGTGGACTGTCTGTCACAATGAGTAAAGCTGGAGAAAAGAGACTTCATACCACACCCCCCACAGTGAAACACTTCCTCCAACAAGACTAAACCTACTCCAATGATGCCACCACCTCCTAATAGTGTCACTCTCTTTGGGGGGCATTGTTATTCAAACCACCACATTCTAGTCCCTGGTCCCCAAAGTATTGCAGCCATATCATAATGCAAAATGCATTCAGTCCAACTTCAAAGGTTCCCATAATCTATAACAGTCCCAAATTTGTTTCAAAGTCCAAAGTCTTTTTTGAGAATCAGACAATCTCTTAACCATAATCCTCTGTAAAAGTAATATCAAGAGGCAGATTACATGCTTCCCACATATAATGGCACATTACCATTCAAAAGTCCAGAGAAGGGTGCATAGATAGGAAATACAAAACAAGACCAAAAACCATCTGGGCAAACACCAACCTCTGCATCTTTATGTCTGATATCAAAAAGATCTTCAGGTCCTCAACTCTGTTCAGCTATATTGACTACAACACACTTTTTTTCTGCTGAGCTGGTTCTACTTGCTCTTAGCAGCTCTCCTTGGCAGGTATCCAATGACTCTGGCATCTCTAATATCTTTGGTTCTCCAAGGCAATCCAGACTTGAACTTCATATATTCATGCAATGACCTTTTTACTAGGCCTCCATTCAGGGACACTCCTGACACATGCCTGGCCTCAGTGGCTTTGTTCCATAATTCCTTCCTTTTATCTTGAACTCTAAAGCCAGAACCATGTGGCAGAAGCTACCAAGTTTCGCTGCTTACTGGGGCTGGAACATGGCCCCCTCATTCAATTACATCTTCACTAGCTTTCTGTCATTCACTGCCTAAGCTTGGCTGACCTGAAATGTGCTCTGTGGACCAGGCTGGCCTCAAACTGAGAGATCTGCCAGCTTCTGCCATCCCTATTCTATTTCTCAATCTGTTTATCTTCTTGAACATAGGATTTAGCTCCATTCCACTTCTGGTACTCTTTTTTTCCCTCAAAATTTACATTTTGTAATTTACCCTGCTCAGCTTGCTTCTTTCATTATAAATCTACATTAGAGTTACTACTAAAAACCACATGACAGAGTCCATACTAGGCTGTTTTGAGATTTCTTCTGCCCATGGAATTAATCCAAAACTCTTTGCTTTAGTCTCAAGCAGAGTCTTTGGACAAGGGCAAAGTATCTTGTGATACTTTAAAGTATCACAAGAATGATTTCTAGGATATACTAAAATTCTTCCCTGAAACCTCTTGAGCCAGCTCCCAACATTTCAAATCTTAATCAGCATTATTGTCTTCCAGGTTCCTACTAGTATACTCCATTAAACAGTGCTTAAAGTATCCCACTGCTTTCCTAACCCAAAGTATCAAGGTCCATACTACTCCAAACAAAAGCATGGTCAGGCCTATCACAGCAATACCCCAGTCCCTGGCATGAACTTCTGTCTTAGTGTTTCTATTGCTGTGAAGAGATACCATGACCATGCCAACTCTTTCAAAGAAAACATTTAATTGAGGTGGCAGCTTACAGTTTCATAGGTTCAGTCCATTATCATCATGACAGGGAGCATGGTGGTGTGCAGGTAGATGTGGTGCTGGCTACATCTTGACCAGAAAGAAGTATGAAGTGCACGGTCTGTCACGCTGAGTGAAGCTGGAGAAAAGAGACCTCATAGCTCCACCCCCACAGTGACTCACTTCCTCCAAGACCAAACCTACTCCAACAAGGCCACATCTCCTAATAATGCCACTCTCTTTGAGGGCCATTTTCTCTCAAACCACTACAAGTCCTCATATCTAGGATGTACAAAGCAATTCAATAGGAAGAAAAGAGTCCCAAGAGCAGGCAAAAGAGTCAGAGACATACTGGCTCTCACTGTTAGGAGTCCCAGAAAACCATCAAGTTAACAGCCACAATTTACATGCAGAGGATCTGATGCAGACCCATGTAGGCCCAATGCTTGCTGTTTCAGTCTCTGTGAGCCCATATGAGCCCTGCTTAGTTGATTTAATGGGCCATTCTCCTGGTGTCCTCTATCCCCTCTGACTCCTAGAATTGTTCCTCTCCCACCTCTGAAGAGTTTTCTGATCTCCAAGGGGAAGGACCTATGGAGACCTCTAATTTAGACACTCTTCCTCATAATGTCTGGCTGTATGTCTGTACACTACTCCTGTCTGCTGCCAAAGAAACCTTTCTGATGACAACTGGACAAGGTATTGATTCTAGGTTTTGGGGCTATCCAGTCTCTGTTTTCTGGCCATCTAGGCAGTGCAGGGCATGGGATCTGTGAGGGTGACCCTTGTGAAGACACATAGTAATGGATGATAAAGTGCCTGAATTGGTCATCTTTTGTAGCCAGGCAAAATTTCCTGTGGTAGGCTGGGATTGGATTTGGTGGAGTTGTTTGCTGAGGGAATTCTATGTAGATCCCCAAACAACCCAGACTGGTGACAGGACAGACATTCACTCTCCAAAAGTTGATAGGGGGGCCCCATTGCCAAAGACATCATCCACTCAGATCATTGAAAGTAGAGAGATCGAGCTGGTGCCTTCATGGAGCCTTCACCTTCATGTTCTAGACTCTTTGGTGCAGGAAGGCACTTTGCAGGCTACTGAAAGAAAAAACTTGGCACCAAATTAGTCACACAATCTTAGACCTACTATCTGTCCTGCCTGTAAAATGTGCTGAGGCAATGGTGGCACAGAACATATGGACTGGCCAACCATTGTCTGGTGTAACTTGAGGTGCATACCACAAGAGGGATCCCATGCCCCAGGGATTCCTGGATGGCCAGGAAACAGAGACTGGATATGATTATGTTGAAAGTATTTCCTGGGCCTTTCAGCTGGGATTCTTCTCCTTTCTCTATTCCCATTATTCTTAGGTTTGGTCTTTTCATAGTGTCCCAGATTTCCTGAATGTTTTGTGTCAGGAGTTATTTTAAATTTAACATTTTATTTGACTGATATATCCTTTTCTTCTATTATACCTTCAGTTCCTGAGATTCTCTTGTATTCTGTTGGTGAAGCTTGCCTCTGTTGTTCCCGTTCACATTATTAATTTTTCCATTTCTAAAATTCCCTCAGTCTGTGCTTTCTTTTTGCTTCTATGTCAATTTTCAGTTCTTGAACATTTTTATTTCTGTCCTTTAACTGTTAATTTTTTCTTGGCTTTCTTTAATAAATTTACTCATTTCTTCCAATTGTTTGTGTTTTCCTGAATTTCTTTTTTTTTCTTTTNGTTGTTTAGTTTTATCTGGGATAGGGTCACATGTAGCCCAGGCTGATGTGGGATTCCATTGTCGTAGAGAATGACCTTGGACTCCCAATTCTCCTGCCTCTGTTTTCCAAGTGCTAGGGTCACAGACATGCACTACCATACTTAGCTCACACTTCTTTATTACTATTATTATTATTATTATTATTATTGTGCGCTTTTGAGACAGGGTCTTTCTAGCCTGGCTGTTCTGAAACTCACTCTGTAGACCAGGCTGGCTTTGAACTCAGAGAGGTGTTTTATTCCTTGTTTTTTGTTTCCTCTCTGGATTATCAGAGAATATGTTGGCCATGTGTGGCCTGTTTTTATGATATGCTTGGCTGGTGTGTTCATGGAATATGCTTGCTGGTGTTGGAGGCTGGGGGAAGGGGAAGCCCGGGGTGATGATCTGTGGGATCCAAAGGAGACATGTACAGTGGGGAAGGGAGGCTGTAGCTAGTGTTCTGTTGAAGAACTAGGGACAACCCTGAGGATTAGATCTGGAGGAACAGAGAGAGTGGAGAAAGTCCAAGGGCAACCTACCTGGTCTTCTGCAAGCTTTTCCTATGGTTGAGCTTGAGTTGGGGACTGAGACCCAACAATGAAGGGGCAAGGGAGGCCAGGGCAGGATGGTTTGTGGGGTCCACAGTGGCATGGACAGGGCAGAGGGGATGCTGTAGCTGGTGTTCTGTTGCAGTGTTAAGGATGACCCTGAAGATTGGATATGGGGAAACAGAGAGATGCCTTTTCAATTTTTATGTGTATCATTTTGAAATCTAGATAATCTTAACAAAGCAACATGTTAATATAATTTTATTAATTTTATAAAAAGTTATAACATTCTTTATTATGTAATTAAATTTGTTTTTAAAAGCTTGATTATTTTCCTTACTTGTTTTTAATATGTATTTAATTAAAATAGAATTACAT
>LZPO01087147.1:505727-538972 GCA_001675575.1 Neotoma lepida
CAGAGGTTTCTCCCATCGCGGCAGGATGGCGTGATAGGACACAGTAGCTCACTCCATGCTATCCTTGAAGCCTAGGGAGAGAAAAGAGTGGGAACGAAAGAAGGGGGAGAGGGAGAGACAGAGAGAGTGCTGGTGTTACTAGGAATAAGATAGTGGTCTCATTTGGTGCATAAGCAGTGCCAGTGAGAGAGAAAGGAGAGATACTTCACAGGAATGAATTAACTAAAATGAATTTTTTATCTATATGAAACCATACAGTAGAATACTTTAAAAAAACATTGGCATTACTTCTACTAAAAGAAGAAATTCAGAATTTCAAATCATACTGAGCTTCATAGCTGGTTTGATCATAGCCTGAGATACATGAACCTTGATCTAAAAACTCAATTAACAAATAAGTTATAACTTTTGTCTATCGTGGAAATCAAAAATTCACATTTTGCCTTTTACTCTTACACCAAACATGTGCCTTCTAAAAATCATTCAAATCTGCCATGTAATAAGAATGGCTTATTTGTCTACTTGCAGAAATCTATTTATGATCCAAATGAGACAGATGAGGAGAACCACGTCTCAATTAGACACTGGGCAGATGATAGGGACTGTTTAAAGCACGGCTAAAATCACTGTTAATGTTAAGATCTTATTGTAAGTAAAATTGTTATGACATTCACTTTACTGTATAACAGCAAAGATGTTAAGGAATAGGGCAGGTTCACTCCATAACTAGCAGACACTTTGTTGGACACTTTGCTGCCTGGCTGCCTTGCATAAAGGACTGTCAGTCAAATAGCCAGCTGGAGAACCCTTATGTCAGCACCAGCCATCTTGAAAATGTCACAGATGATTTGAGAAAGCCACATAATGATCACTTTTGATTGGCCTGGTTCCTGAGCCAAGACTGAAACATGTTGTATCAGACTTTTTGCTATCACAAATTCCATAAATTCTAGATGACTTTGAAATTACTTTCACCTCGGCCAAAGAGGTATTTTTGGCCTCTCGTGTTAACTGTGCTAAAGAGTGACTGGTACAAACATATCTTTGGGGGATATATAAGTAGCTTGATTAGATTTACTTCATGAGTCAGCCAGGAGATACTCAGCTACATTACCTCTTTGGTGCTGCAGTATTAGACCATTCAAAATGTGCCTCTTGAAGGGTTAACTTCGCTTATATTCAGTAGTGTGGACTGTGTTGGTGATAAAGAGAATCCAAAGCAATAGCCAAGGTAGAAGAGTAAAAATGGCAGCAATTAGTGTGGACAGGCTGAGAGGCAGGCAGCTGTCTAAGCTGAACAAGAAGTAGGTATATAGTTCAATAACAGCCAAGACAAGGGAATTGAAACAGAAAGACTCCCAGAAGGTTTGGAGAAATGAGACTAAAGAGAGTTTTAAAGGTATAAGCAGCAGAGACCAAAAAGTTCTGTACATATCCTGATTCCTGGAATTGTTCTCAGAGTTACTGTTTGGTCTCTGAGCAGTTTCCCCAGAATGTTTTGACTTTTGAAAATGTTTTATGATGTAATTTCTATATCTGGGTTTCACTGTATGTGCATCTACTGTACTTCGTTAAGGTTTCACACCTCATACATAGTCCCAGCTATTATTGATAGACTTGTTGACACAAAGTTCTTCTATAATGTTGATTCAGGTTATAGACATTATATCTATCTTCAAAAAATAAGGCTTTTGAGAGTCTAATTACAATGAAATAAATCTATCCAAAGTCTTTCAAGTCTTTTGCTAATAATTCAGAGCAAATCAGTGAGTAGATTTCTCTATATACCTAAGATAACCATAATTTCAACAAAAGATTCTCACAAGATGGAAAATAATGACCTTTAGAAGTTTTTAATCAGCATTTATAATTATTAATTTGCAATATTTTTCCTATACTTTCATATACGTATGCAATGTACCTTTGAAAATATCCATTACCCTATTCCTCTCTCTTGTCTCCCTCCTGCCCTCACTGATCTTCCTACTTTCCCGAAATATCCTCTTTATCCTTCATGTGTTTGTTATTGTTGACCCAATGAGTTTCATTGTGATTGCTATGAGACCTTGGGAGAGAGATTATTTGTAGAACTATGGACAAAATACCAGTGGTGTATCACTGAAACAAATGTATCAATCTCTCTCAGCAAGCATTTACTTATTGTCTATGGAATATGGGGGGAAGGGGATGGAAGCTTATGGGCCATGCCTTAGCAACCCTAATGACCTATAAATCCTCAGACAGGGTGAAGCCTCCTAATCCACTCCTTCATAACAATCGTTAACTACCTCAGGGAAGGGTAGAACTTCATGAGACAATGCTCCTGAGCAACAACTGTCTTTAGATTTTCAGGGTGGGATTAGGCCTTGCAAGCTCCTTGTCTCTCCTCGGGATATTGATGGGCCAGAACTTATTCAGGCCTTAATGTAGCTACTATTTTTCATGCTTTAATACAGTACAGTATTCAGATGTGATGCTTAAAATGTGTTTGAAAATATTTTTCTAAAATTTCCCTATAAAAATTTAACGTGTCGTTACTTGCATCTTTAAGTAATTATATCATACTCCAGTTAAACATGCAAACATTATCATTCCCAATTTGAAAATGTTTACAAGGTTTTGAAAACTACTAGTTGTTCCATAATAAGTATCAAGAAATCAATTACATTACAATCTTATCAATAGCTGTTTGATGTTAGAGAATTCATCTTAGCTACAGTTATAGAATAAGAATTAGTATTTTAGTTTCTGTCTTCATGGATCTCATTATTAGATCTTTGAAGATTCAAGAAGGCCATGTTTACAAATGCTATAATTTCCTTCTTTATAATTTCAACACAGGTAATATTTACTCAGGCTTTTAAATCTTATTTTTCATTTGTTGTAATTTATAGTAAGGCATTTACTTAATGCTCCATGAGCTGATTGTTTTATAATGTATTTTGACATAGTGTGCTTTCACTTCTCAAACCGTCCCATATATACCTCCTTGCTCTCTTTCAAATTCATGACCTCTATAATTTTACTTGTATATATGTTTTCAAGGATGGTCATTTGATATTGCATAACCAATTGGCTTTCCCTGAGAAATCAGAGATATTTATTCCTTATTCAGAGTGCCTACAGGCTGCTTCAAATTATCTAAAACATTTTCCATAAGATATCTGAAAGTAAAATGACTCATAGAAAATATGTAATTACTCAAAATTAAGTATGTTCCATTAGACCTCACTGAGTAATTTTTTTGTGTGTGTGATTTTCACAGACATTTAAGTTTATGGCCTGGAAATGGGATGGGAATCTTTTGTTATTAAAACAATGATTTGGAAGGTCACATGCTCTGCAGTCTGCTGCTTTGTTATTGTGGGCACAATGCTCATTGAAATATAGGATTTGAAACTGAAATTTATTAACAAAGTAGATTTCATTATATTTTTTAAAAAGTTGTCTCCCAATTTCTATGGATATAATTTGTATAATAAGTACTGATTAGAAAGAACTTATATGCCCATGTTATCTTCCAAATTATGTTGTGTGCTTCAGCTTTGTTTTCTAATTAGTAATTTATTTAAACTTACCAATCCAAGTATCAGCACGTCTAAATTATTTTATCATTATGATATGAACTGGCAAACATTAAAGCATAGAATATGCTTTTTTTGTTAAAAAATTATCTTATTATCTTTAGCCATTTTTATTTCCATATGCGTTTCTGATTTAGTGTTCACAATCGAACAGAGACTCTTGCTGCAACGTTTAATTTAAATTTTTTGAAAATTATGGCACAAACTTTAAAGTATTTCTTTTAATTTTAACAGCAGCATTCATCTCTTCAGAGTTTAGAGACCTAGTTTAAAACTCTTCACAAATATGCTCGAATTTTCATCAAATAATACCTTACATAAAACTTGATAAGATTATTTCTGGCATAGAATAACATATTTTAAGTATACTTGTGCAACAAAGATATTTAATGAAAAAATAATGGAAATATTTTCTTTTCAATCTTGTTTTCTAGAAAGTTCCTGTCAGTGTTGCAACTGTGGCAGCAAACATTTGGATACATATGCCATCTGTTCTTAAAGTTTCCAGCAATAAAATGGAGTTAACTTTCAGGAGTATTGAATCAACCAGGCTTTAGATATTTCTGTCTTCCCTTGATCCCCGTATTCCCTGCCAAAATCTTAAGTACCCCAATCACCCAACATCACTCAGTGATATAACAAACTGCCAGCTCACACTCTTCTTTTTGTAGCACAAATGGCAAATGTTAAGAACCCCTACTCTAAACTTCTTATTTCTAATAATCTCACCTTTCTTTTTCCTTTATTCCACTCATTCTTATAAGTGATAGCTGTTCCTTGTTGTTGTTGGTTTTAAGTAAATAAAATTTATTAACCTCCAATTCATAAGCAAACAATGTCTTAGGTTAAATATTTGAATTTCCTATTTTGTGTTTTCAAATGACTTTTGGACTGTTGTAATACTGGCCAAACACAAAATAATATTAAGAGAAATTCACCAGAAAATAGACAAGAAAGCAAACAAATTCCAACATACCACAATAAAGAATGAACTGTAAAAATTAATATGACTATATATAGTTAATATATAAGAATAATTTCACATAATTCAATATCCTTTACTTTTTTCTCTTTTGTAAGATGAATTGCTAAACAGTCTTATTAATAAAAAACCCAGAGCCAGATATTGGAGGAAAACTGAGAGATCCGAGAAGTAGAAAGAAGCCAGCCATGTTCTTACCACTCAGAAATCCTCAGCCAAAAAGAGCTACTTTCTGTATACCCATGCCTATATCCTTTCTGTGACCTGACGTCTCACTTCCTTTCTCCGCCCAGTTACATCACTTCCTCTTCCTGCCCAGCTCTATCACTTCCTGTCTGTCTCTACAGACCTCTAGACCTCTATGGTTAACTAGTGCTGGGAATAAAGGTGTGTACCACCATGCCTGGCTCTGTTCCCAGTGTGGCCTTGAACTTACAGAGATCCGGATGAACCTCTGCCTCCTGAATGCTAGGATTAAAGGCCTGTGCTAACATTGCCTGACTTCTATGTTTAATATAGTGGCTGGTTTTTTTCCTCTGATCCTCAGATAAGCTTTATTGGGGTGCACAAATAAAATATCACCACATTCTTTCTGCATTTTTTATTTGTTTTCATTTTTCATGCAATATCCTTTTCTATTTGTGTATGTTTGTATGATGATGTATAGTGTGTATGTGTGCATGTTTGCGTATGTTTGTGTATGTCTTTGCACATGCTAGCTTGTGTGACACAGTGTATATGTAGAGGTCAGAGAGTAAATATATTTATTGTTCCCTGTCTTCTGCTTTGGTTAAAGCAAAGGTATCTTATTCACTAATGTGTGTACCAGGCTAATTGTCCTGCAAATTTCCATGGATAGTCCTGCATCTGGTATCCCCACAGTCACACTGAGGTTACAAACTTACACTACTTCATGTTGAATTTGCATGTTTTCTGTGGATCCTAGCTCCTGTTTTTATGACTGTAGGGCAAAGATTTTATCTACTGAGCATCCAAAACATTTAATAGACTTTTATAAAGATAGTAGTCAATAAAGCATCTATAGAATGAACATGCCTCAACATACAAAATGAATATATTAAAACTCTACACCTGGCATTATCTGCATAAACTTAGAATTATAAAACATTGATGAAAAACTTTAAAGAAGATTCAAGTAAATGAAAAAGATACCCTATGTTCAAGAACTGAAAATTTTAATATAGTCAATTGTCCACCTTACTCAAAGACTTCTACAGATTCAGTATAATCCTTGGCTTAATTTTCATAGCACTTCTTACAAAATTGAAAATCCTATAATTCACATGTAATCAAAAAATAATCCTATTAGAAAAACACATTTGCAAAAAACCAATATGGGAGGTATTTTATTTACTGATGCCAAAATAAATTTTAAAATTTCTACAATTCAAACAGCATAGAACAGACAAGGAACTAGATATATAAGTGAGTGAAATAGAGCAGAAAGCTCACAAATAGTCCTTCATATTAATAAACACAATTGGCCAAGGGCAATCTTTTAAACAAATAATATTGGGAAATTGTATATCAGTTCAACTCAGATATGATGCTATAATTCATACTTTAAATATCCTTCAAATATCCTCCTTTGATACTCAGAGAATTTTTTTGAATCATAGTGATATTTTAAGAGGTGCATTCTAGTACTATGATTTGAATGTGATATACCCTGTTGTGGAATATTTTAACTAGGCAAAGATGTGTTACATTTGTTTATGCTGTGAAATATTTCTTTAACTGTGTAAAGATAAGTTACATTTGTTTATGTTGCATTTGTTGAATTATGTAAAGATATGTTGAATCTATTTCACTTTGCCTGCCTAGGGCACCTGATTGGTCTAATAAAGAACTGAACATCCAATAGCTAGGCCAAGAAAGGATAGGTGGGGCTAGAAGCCAGAGAGAATAAAGAGGAGGAGAAATTTAGGCTCAAAAATGAAGAATGAGAGGAGAGAACAAGGGACATGCTCGGAGTAAGAAGCCCAGCAGATGTCAGGCAGCCAGACATAGAGAAGCAGTGGAAGTAAGATATACAGAAGTAAAAAGAAAGAAAGGTAATAAGCCCTGAGGCAAAAGGTAGATAAAGAGAAACAGGTCAATTTAAGTTAAAAGAGCTAGCCAGAAACATATCTAAGCTAGGCTGAGTATTCTAAAATAATAATAAGTCTCCATGTCATGATTTGGGAGCTCATTGGTGGACCAAAAGAAAAAGCCTGATACAATACTCCACACAGGCTCATATATTGGAGGATTTTTTCCCAGACGATAGGCTTGTAGGAAATGATTATATCCTGAGAGCAGTGACCTAATCAATGGATTAATCCTTCAATGTGAGAGCATCATTGGGAGGTGGTGGGGCCTCCTAAATACAAATATACCTCTGGTTGAGTTCTTTGAAATTATCTTTCTTGTCTCTTGCTGCTTCTCCTTTCTTGGCTTCTCTGACATTATGAACTGAGCAACATAATTCCTCTTTCTCCTTCTGCCGTGGGATTCTACAAGAGACAATGGATCCAGCAATATACTAACATTTCTGAAATTATGAGCCAAAATTCATACTCACTGCTTTTAAGTTGCTTCTCTTCAAGATTTAGCCACAGCAAAGGAAAAAAGTATTATACCCACTGCAAGGACTTTAGGACAATGTGGTACCTAGTTATACAGAATTGGTACCCTCTATATATTTCTATTTTCAAATTCAGAGGTAATCAGTTTTGCTATAAATATACAATGTATTAAAACATCTAAAATTATGAGTCTGAATAATTTTTTTCTTTATATAAATTGACTATTGCAACTGTTATAGTGAAGGTGAGACATATAACACAGTGATAGTGTCCTTTACTGTACAGCATTTCTTTTTAGTTTCATGAGTTCCCATTTATTAGTTGTTTTTTCTAATGTCTGCACTATCAGGGGCCTGTTAAGAAAGCCCTCTCCTGTGTCAATGAGTTCAAATGTATCCTTTATTGTCTTCTCTATAACTTTCAGGTATCAACTCTTATATGGAGGTCCTTTATCTGTTTGGAGTTGAGCTTTGTGCAGGTTGAGAGATCAACTCTTCCTCTACCACAAGTATCTGTCAAGTTTGACTAGCACCATTTGTTGAAGATGCTGTCTTTTCTCAAATGTGTACTGCTGTTGGCTTCTTTGTGAACAATCATGTTGGTGTATATGTGTACCATTCCAATTTGATTAGTCAATGCATTTATTTTATGCCAATATCATGTTTTTTTTTTCTTTAGCTCTGTAGCTAAAGAAATCTGGGTTGATAATATCTCTAGCAATTTTTTCGATGTGTTGAGACATGTCCCCTGTATCCCTGTTTTGTCCTGGACTTTTTATTATGAATGCATGTTGGATTTTGTTCAAGGGCTTTTATGCATCTAATGAGATAATTACGTGCTTTCTTTCCTATAGTCTCTATATGTGGTGTGAATTGGTTTGAGGGAAAAAGTCCTTCATAGGCTTTTATGTTTGAATATTTGTCCCCAGTTGGTGGCATTTTTTGGGTAGGCTTGGAAAGAGTACTCCTTCTAGAGGAAATATGGCATTGTGGGTGGGCTTTGAGACTTTAAGGCCATTCTTTCCATTTGCTTCTTTATCTCCCTGCCATAATGGACTTTTATCCTTCTGGAACCATAAGCCCAGAGTAAAAGCTTCCATTTCAGAACCTTCCATGGTCTTAGTATTTTGTCATAGTTATGGAGAAGTAATTAACATATGGTAGATTGCATTTATTGAGTTACATATGTTAAACTATCTCTGCATTTCTTGATGAAACCAAATTGGTCATTATGAATATCTTTTGCTTGTGTTATTGAATTCAGTTAGAAAGTATTTTATTGAGCATTATTATTGAATTCAGTAAGAAAGTATTTTGAGCATTTTTGATCTTATATTCATCAAATGTTTTAGTCTATAATTTTCAGTTTTTGTCAAGTCTTTAGTTTGGTATCAAAATAATATTAGACTTGCAAAAGGAATTTGGACATTTTTTTATTTTCAATTTTTGAAGAATATTTTGAGAAATATTGGAATTTATTCTTGTTGAAATATCTGGTAGAAGTTTTCATTGATTTTGTCAGGACCTGGACATTTTTCAGTTGGAAGATTGTTAATTTTCCATATCAAATGAATATTAAAAGTGTATTTAAGCTTTTAGCACATCTTGATTTAGATTCTGCAGGTGAAAAATATCCAGATTAGATTTTTTTCAGTTGGGTAGAATATAAATTTTTTAAATATGTCTTCATGATTCCATGATTTTTTTCCTGTATTTGTTGTGATGTCTGTCTTTTATCTCTAACTTTATTGATTTGCATTGTCCCACTGTCTTTTAGTTAATTTACCTAAAATTTTGTCAATCTTCTTAACCTTTCCGAAGAGTCAGCTCTTTGTTTCATTGATTCTTTGTATTTTTTTTGATCTTTTATATTTCATTAATTTTGTCCTTGATTTTGATTATCGTTTTCTATCTACTCTGTCTGGTTCTTGATTTTTCTTGATTTTCTAAGGACTTTTGGTATTCATTAAGTTATTAATTTTATATTTTTAACATTTTAATGTTGGCACAAACAAGTATAAACTTTCCTCTTAGGACTGCTTTCGTTGTATGTCATAGATTTCGATAGTTTGTTTTAATTTTTATTCAGTTCTAGTAATTTAAAATTTTTCTTTTTGTCATTTTTCTGCCCAGCTTTGACACTGCACTTTATTGTTTGGTTTCTGAGTTTGGGTACTCTGTCATTTCTTTTGCTCCTGATATCTATCTCCAATCATTGGTGGATAGAAGGCAGGATTTTGTTTTAATTATCCTATATTTTTTAGAG
Source organism: Neotoma lepida (assembly GCA_001675575.1). NCBI lineage: Eukaryota > Metazoa > Chordata > Mammalia > Rodentia > Cricetidae > Neotoma > Neotoma lepida. The sequence continues at coordinate 515,147 of LZPO01087147.1, forward strand.
TTGTCTTCTGTCCTAAAATGTGGTCTATTTTGGAGAAATCTTTATGGACTTCTACAAAGAAGTTGCATTCTTTAGTGTCTGAGTGGAACTGGAGATATCTGTTATATCACTTTCATTTAGGATGTCATTTAATTCCAATTTTCTCTATGTAGATTTTTCCCAAATAAGATCATTGAGAATGGTTGTTTTAAGTTATCCACTATCACTGTGTTCTATTTGATATGTGATTTGAAATCTAATAGTGTTTCTTTTATGAAATTGAATACTCTAGTTTTCAGTGTGTATATCCTTAGGATTGCAATATCATGTTGTTGAATTTTTTTTCTTTTAGGTCCAGTATTCCTCCTTGTGACTCCTGATCAACTTTGAAATTAATTTTGTCAGATATTAGAATATGTATGCCTTTGTGTTTCTTAGTTCCATTTTCTTTTTTAATTGAGTTACTTTTTCTTTCCTTTTACCGCAAGTTGGTACCTATTTTTGGCCATGAGTTGTGTTTCTTGGAGGCAGGGAAAGATGGTTTTCTTATCCAAATTGTTATTGTGTTTTTTCATTGGGGATTTGAAATCATTCATATTAAGAGATATCACTGAATAATGTGTACTACTTTCTGTCATTTGCTGTGTTGGTGGCACTCTATTAGACCTCTTTTGCTTCATTGTTCTGGAATTGTTTATTGTTCCTTGTGTCCTCTTGGTCATGTTTCACTTACTTCTCACTCAATTGATCCTTAAAGAACCCTCTGTAGTGCTGGCTTAGTGAATATAAATGCTTTGAATATGTTTTATCATGGAAAATTTCCCTTTACCTTTCAGTTATGACTGATAGTACTTTTAAGTATACTTTTAAGTAGTCTGTGCTGCCATCTGTACTCTTTCCTGTAGAATATAGGTACAAACCCTTCTGGCTTTCATAGATTCTATTGAAAAATTGGCTGTTATTCTGACAGGTCTGCCATTGTATGCAACTTGCTCTTTCTCTTGTGCAGCTTTCAATTTACTTTCTTTGTTCTGTACACTTACTGTTTGGACTATTATATGATGTGGAGAATTTATTTTTCTATGCCAGTATATTTGGTGTTCTATTTGTCTCTTGTACCTTTACAAGCATCTCTTTCCTTAGATAAGGGAATTTTTCTTCTATGATTTTATTTAATATCTTTTCTGTGCCTTTGACCAGAATCTCATCTATTCTTATTATTAATAAGTATAGTGGAATATTAGTTGAAGGTGTGTTACATACATTTATGCTGTGGAATATTTTTTAATTATGCAAAGCCTTGGTACATTCTTTTATGTTTCATTTGTTTAACTCTGTGAAGCTGTGTTACTTTGCATGTCTAAAATATCTAATTGCTCTAATAAAGAGCTGAGTGTCCAATAGCTAGGTAGGAGAAAGAAATGGGCAAAGCTGGCAGACAGACAGAATAAAAGGAAGAGAGAAAAGAAGAGAGAGAAAAGGAGAAGCAGAGAAAGAAGCCAAGGGCCAGCCACACAGCCAGCAATGGAGTAAGAAGTAAAGAAACATATAGAATAGAGAAAGGTATAAGCCCAGAAGCAAAAGGTAGATGGCATAATTTATGTTAAGAAAAGATGGCTAGAAACAAGACAAGCTAAGCCCGGGCATTCATAAGTAAGAATAAGTCTCCATGTATTCATTTGGGAGCTGGGTGGCAGAGCACCAAAGAAGTAAAGAGCAGTTTAAAAACACCCAACTACTCACAGTAGTTTTGTCTTGTCATAGTGACCTAGATGTCCTGCATGTCTTGAGCTATTTTATTTTGGCTTGTTTTGTATTTGACACTTTCTTTGGCTGAGTGATTGAATTCTTCTATCTTGTCTTCAAAACCTAATATTCTCTCTTGAGCTTCACATAATCTACTGGTGCATCTTTCTTCCAATGTTTTTGTTTGAAATCCTGAATTTTTCATTTCAAGTTTTATTTCATTTTAGCTTTCTCTTAGAGATTCTATCTCTTTATTAAATTCTGTTTTCATATATTGGATTGTTTTTCTTATTTAATTCTACTCTTTGTGATTTGTGGTGTTCTTTCTGGCATCTATTCATAACCTCTTTAAGTTTGGTGATCTTATTTCTTGTTATTTTGATATCATTGTCTTATATATCATGTAAGTCACTTTTTAAAGAGGGCATTAGAAGTAATTATTAGAAGTAATAAGTTTCAGTAGAAACTTATTGTTTTGATTATTCATGTTTGTGTGTTTATGATAGAACCTGGACACCTAAGGTTAGGTATTTGGTAATATTTCTTGGTCTTGAAGTCTTCTTTCTCTTTTGTTGAGGTTTATATATCATATCAGAAATATCCGAACTCAGCTTGAACTAAGTGAGGTTTCTAAGCTCAGGAGAACGTCTATAAACTTAGAATATTCTTACAACCAATCTTCAGCCATCTACAGGCTCTCAGGAGTCAGAACCAGAACTGGTTCTGTCAGAATATAGGATCCCTACCTAAAGAGTGGGGGTAGGAAAAGATGTCAAAAGGCAATTATGGGACTTTTGATCCTCAGATGAGTAACAAGGGTGGGTAGAGTTACAGGTTTGAGTCTAGGGTACCTCCCTTGTTATGACTGATTCTTAGATACCTGGGATAAATGGAATAGTAGAGATTGGCTGTAATTGTTATGGTAAGAGAGTGAGTTCCTTGCCTAAAAATGGGGTTGGCAGTAACTTTAAGTGGGATGGATGGGATTAGTGGCATGCATCTGAGGGTCTTACCTGGGAGTGTTGTCTAGAAGTGATGTAGGAAGGCAGGCACTGGACACATGGTCCTCAAGAAGGCAGGTGTTAATGTTTGAAGGATTTAGCAGTTTAGGACTAATATGCCTCCTTGGAGAGTGGTGGTCTTCTAGTCACAGTGATGGGTAGAGTTTGAAAGGAAATTTTAGTGTTTCCTTCTGGAGAAGGGATTAAGTGTATGTGGCAGGAATGAGTGGATTTCATGGGACGTAGTGGTGGTAGATATAGTTGACAGAAAGTGCAGGGTCCCTACTTAGGGATGAGGGCTCAGCAGAGATTCATAATATTTGTATTTCTAGTCTGGGTTGTATTTGGAGGGTATACCAGAAGGGGTAAAGCAAGGTGAGTATGTGTCTGGAGGTCTTAACATAGGTCTGTAACTGAGTTTTTTTATGGACTTTGTATCTTGAGACTTTGCTAAATTTGTTTATTCATCATAATATGAGTATGAACATAATAATTATTCCATATGCAAAAATAAAAGTTTTATTTCTTTCTTTCCAACTTGGATCCTATATTTCCTGTCTTGTCTAAGTGTCTGACTGGAATTTCCATTACTTTTTTAGAAATATGTGGCTATATAGACAGCTTTTTGTATTATTATCATATTATTTGAAATTTTCACATGTGTTTTGATAGTCTTTAGGAAATATCTCTATTTCTAGTTCATTGAATAAATTTTTACTGATAAAGGATGATAATATTATCAACTGCTTATATAAAAATTTAAATGACAGGAGGAAAATAGTTTTTTAAATTATGTTATTCTATTACATGACATAGTATTAAAGTATTCTATGTTGAGACATCTTTGCATCTCAGATTAATTTTCATTTAAACATGTTCTATAGTTCATTTTAATTAACTTCTGTTTCCTGTAGTAAGTATATTTGAATCATTATTTGCTATTTTAAATTTGTTTGTATTTTATTGTCTGGATTTGTTATTAGAGTAATGCTAACTAACCTCTTAGTTTATGTATGAATGTATATACTCATTTATTTTCTGTTAGAGTGTGAGTAGTATTGTTATTATTAACTTTTTATATAAATTGAGAATTCAACAATGAAGCAATTGGTTCTGGGCTTTTGTTTATGGAAATTTTGATTGATGCTAGTTAATTGAGATTTCATATTAACTATGTTAATCATATTTAAAAAAAATTCAGTATTCATTCTTAGGTTGTTGCTTTATCAGTAGTAATTTGTTTAATAGAGGTCATCAAAATTATGCAAAATCATAATTTGCTTTTACTTCCAATTGTTCTGTATTCTTTGAAATTTTCATACACCTATACAATGCATTAAAATTAAATCCATCCTCACCCCTTCCCTCCAACTACCACCAGGATCCTACATCACATCTCCTGCCCAACTGTATGTCATCTTTTTATATTTATTTATTTATTTAATCCACTAAGTACAACCAGTGCTGTCCATATGCACATGGATGTGGGCTGATCTACTTGGGCATGTGTAATCTACCAGTGACCATACTACTAAAGGAAAGTTTCTATTCCTCTGACAGCTTTTAGAGCTGTCAACCACCAATAGCCTCTCAGCATAGCCTGGAATCTTAAGGACCCCTCCCCACATGCTGGAATTTTTAATTGTATTGATTTTGTACAGGTTTTCTATAGGTAACCACAGCTACCTATAGAAAGGTATACCTATACCTGAGTTCATGACCCATGTCTTGTCCAGAGTACAGCATTCATAGCACTACTCTACATCATCTGGTTCTTACATTCTTTCTACTCGCTCTTCCATGGTGTTCCCTGATTCTTGTAGGAGGATTCTTCATACTTTCATATCACCTATGTTCTATTATTCCCTGTTATTATGTATTTGAACTTGACTCAGAAATTCACAGGTTCCCAAGGAACTTCTTCATGCATACTTTTGGTTTCTCCCTACCCCCTCAATTTCTATATTCCTATTAATTTACCTGTTTAAACTCTTCTAATATGATTTCCCCTTTCTACTTTTATTTCACCTATGTTCTACTATTTCCAGTCCCCCAGTGTCCCATTTCCAGTTTCCTAATCTCTAACAAATACTCTACATTAAATACAAAAGATTTATTCTTAATTATCAATGCCCAGACTTAGCTTGGCTTTTTTCTTGCCAGCTTTCCTTAACATAAATTATCCCATTCACCTTTTGCCTCTGGGCTTTTCCCATTCTCTTACTTCTGTAAATCTTACTCTTACTCCATGGCTTGCTGTGTAACTGGGTAGCTGGCACCTGGAGTTCTCCTCCTTCTCTGGCTGCTAGTTCTCGTCACTCCTCCATCTCTTTCTTCCCCCTCTTCCCAGATTTCTCCCTCTATATATTCTCTCTGCCTGCCAGTCCCACTGATCTTTTCTCCTGCCTTGCTATTGCTATTCTGCCAGTTCTTTATCAGACCATCAGGTGTTTTACACAGGCACAGTAACACAGCTTCACAGAGTTAAACAAGTGCAATATAAGCAAAAGTAACACACCTTAAAATAATATTATAATACAGCTCTGTCTGCTTGTTTATTAGTTCAATTTGCTTGGATACTTTTTGCCATCTGCTTACCTGAAGGTGGCATATATTGTTGATGTTGTGTGTTTTATGGAATTGGACAATGGATGAATTCTAAATTCTGTTTCAATCTTCTAGTCTGTGTCTTTTTATATTGGAACTGAGACTATTAGTTTAATGAATTATTATTGAAAGATGGCATTCATGTCATTTTGTAGATTTCATTGTGTTTTAAGAGATATTTTGATTAACTGCTATATCATTATTTAGTCTCTATGACTTCTTCTATCTGTCCATCATTGTCTTTACACTGAAATATTCTTCCAGTATCCTCTGTATAACTGTTATTGTTCATAAATTCCTTTAATATGTTTGTATCATGGCAATGTTTTATTTCTTCTTCCTTTTTGTGTAGATAGCTTTGCTGGGTATAATACTTTTCATTTACAGTTTTGATATTTCAGAACTTAGAGTCCAGACTTCTGGCTTTAATAAATCTGTTGAATAATCAGGTGTTATTCTGATTGGCCTACTTTATCAAAGCCTTGTGATTTCTTTATTGAAAAATTCAGTGTCTTATATTTATTTGATTTTTAACTTTTAGTTATACTTTGTCATGGGGAGCTTTTCTGGTGTTGTTTTACTGTAGTGTTCTTGTATCTGAAAGGGCATTATTTCCTCTAGGTTTGTGTTTGCAAAGGTCATTGTTTCCTCTAGGTTTGTGTTTGCTTTTATGGTTTAACTGAAAATAGTTTCTTTGTTTTTACTGTGGCATTCTTTTTCTTCTATTTCAACCATATTAAAGTTATATCTTTTCACTGTATCTTAGATTTCTTACATGTTCTGTTCATATTTTAAATTCATGATTGTCTTTTACCAAGTGATCCAACTCTTCTACCCTGTCTTCCATTCCTAATATTCTTTTCTACATGATGTGGTTTATTGGTGAGACTTTCCACTTGAGTTTTTATTTGCCTAATTGGGACTTTATTTCCAGTATCACTTCACTTCTTTTTTTTCTTAAGAATTTCTAACACTTTTGAGTTCTGTTTTCATATCTTTTATTGACTTCTTTATTTCATTCAGCTTTGAGTTACCCTGGTGTATATTACTATCTTATTAAAGTCTGAACATAGTTATAATCAAATTTTTAAAATTCTTTGTCTGGAAATTCTTTCAAGTAGTTTTCTTTAGGGGCCTTTGTTATGGGGTTAGTAATTTTCTTATGTGACAAGTTGTCTTGGTTTTTTCTTTTGTTTTTTATTTCTAGGATGGGATTTGTACATGTAGTTTAGTACAAATACTTTTCTTTCTTTCTTTCTTTCTTTCTTTCTTTCTTTCTTTCTTTCTTTCTTTCTTTCTTTCTTCATTGTCATTAATATTCTATTTCTTCTGTCAATGAAGGTGTTTACAATGTTTAGAAGAGGAGTAAATCTTAGAGGGGTTGAGAGGTTGGTTTCCTCTGTGGGTAGGTACACAAAATCCTTGGCAGTGTAGATGAGCCTACATAGGTAAATCCAGAGTCTCCTCTGTTGTTCAGAAGGCCATGTGTTTTCTCTGCAACAATTTCCCTGTGGCTTGTTTGGGCCAAGGTGGCTTGGTGTCTGCATTGAAGTTTCTGTCCCTACATATAGGAAGTTGGGGACCTCTACGTGATACAAAAGGCAGTTTCAGTTGGGCTCCTGGTTCAAGAGATTTCTTGGACCATATAGGCAGGCCTCAACAGGGGAAGCTGGGAACCTCTTATTTGGTGCTGGAGATTGTGTCCTTTTGACCTCTAGAACAAAGAGTACTGGGATCAGTGAGTGAGCATGGTACAGGAGACTGAGATATTCTGTTGCTTGGAGTGAGATTCCTGGGCCAATGCAAGGAAAGCTTGGATCCCCTATTTGCTACATAAGGCTGTGAAATCTGGGCTTCAGGAACCAAATTATGTGAAGCTCTGAAGGCCTGATGTAGGAGGCCATCAGTGCCTGTTGTCTGAACTGAGGTTCATGGGAAGTGTAGGGAAGCCTAACATACATAATTATTTTATTTCTAAAAAAATGATTGTAATATCATCTCACTTGTGATTTTCAGTTACATCATTTTTCTTCCTTTTTCTCTTAAAACATTTAAATTTTAGTCAGTTTTGTTTATTTCTTTTCAAGAAAAGAGTCTTTTTAATTAATTAATTAATTTATTTATTTATTTATTAATTAAACAGATCTTCCACTTCTTTTACATACCAACCCCTCTCCTCCCTCCTCCTGCCCGCCAGCTCCCCCCACAACCCACCCCCTGTCTCTTATACACATCTAGATGTGTATAAGAGACAGTGCGAGGTGTCCCACCTCAGGCACTGGGCTCCAAAAAGTCAGCCCCTGCACCAGGCATGGATCCTGATCCTACCGACTGGGGGCCCTCAGACACTTCAAGCCAAACAACTGTCTTAAGCCTCCAGAGGGCCCAGTTCAGCACCATGGGGGGGCTCCATGGTTATTGGTCCACAGTTCATGCATTTCCACCAGCTTGGCTGGCTTCATGATCTCAATGTCCCTTGTTCATAGAACCTCTCCTCTCTCCCATCAGTTGAACTCCTGAAGCTCTGCATGGTGCCCAGAAACAGAGTGCTAGGGAAGTCCCGGAGAGTCCACAGGGATGAAACCACCTTAGACCACTGGAAATAATTGATAGGGTGCCTGAACTGGCCTGATCCAGTGATCACAGGGATGAATACCCTAACTGCCACCATGGAGCCCTCATCCAGTGACTGATGGAGACAGATGTGGGCACCAGGCGGAGCTCCAGGAGTCCAATCGATGGGAGACAGGGGGTCCTCTATGAGCAAGGGACTAAGAGATCATGATGGGAGGGTGTGCAGAGATGTCCAACCAAACTAGTGGAGATGCATGAACTATGGACCCATGGCTGAGAAGCCCCGATTGGGCCCTCATCCAGAGACAGATGGAAGCAGATGCGAGATTCATGGCTGGGCACCATGAAGAAAGTCTTTTCACTCCCACTGTTTTATGATTTTGGATTAATTTTCTTGATATAATACATCTACAAACAAACAATAAAAAAGAGTCTTGAATAGTGAAGTGACATATAAAACTATGTCAATAATTATAGAAGAAAAGTAAAATGAAATTGCAATAATACATGTCCTATTGTATTTTCATTTATGGGCAAATATGTAATTAAGATGTCAGATAGTACAGAGTGAAAAGTGCTTGCACCCTGATAGGATAGGGTAAGTCAATAGGACTTACCCAGTCAAAGATAAATTTTAGTCTGGCAGAAAAGTTTTTGCACCCTGATAGGCCTCTCTGCCAATGCAGCAATCCAAATTAGACCAAATCAGACTGAATCAGAAAAAAGCCCTGGTTTAAGCATTCCTGGGTGATTCTCCAAACCCCCAGGGAGGAGACAGGGAAAGGAGACCGAAAAAGTACCTGTCTATTTTCTGGGGGTGCAGTTTAAAGCCCCAGTTTAATGGGTAAAGAATTCCCAGGTGATTCTCCAGCCCCCTAAAGAGGAGACAGGGATGAGAGACCAGAAAACCACGTCTGTTTTCTGGGATGCACCTTATATACCCTGTGGGAGTGGTCCTGAGCATCTCTGGGGGAGGAGCTGTATTTGGTGGGACTTTCTGAGGGGCAGGGTGTGGGCAGAGAGGTGGGGCTTCCACCAGAACATTTTAGACTCTTTGGGTATATGGATGCCAGGGTGCCAGGGGCTGAGGTGGAGCTTCCACCAGAACACAGAGTAAAGTAGCATTTGCTGTGGATAAGGTGGGGCAAAAATCCTTAATCTCTCAGAATAGAGGGTCAAAGCATGATTGGGGTTGTGAAAACATCAATACATTGGTAAAGGTGCAAGACGCTAATGTGAAAAATCCATTCTGGAATAGTAACTCAGAATCCAAGAAAGATAAGTATAGTGATCATATAGTGGTAGTCATTTTATGTATTTTAGAGCCCTGACCAGATGGGGAACTTGTACATTTATGTCATTTTCCCAACTTGCAGAGACAGAGCTTGACTAGGTTTCAGATGGTTTCTGTATCAGAACAATATGGAATGATGGCAGGAGATGAGGAGAATAAATTTACCAAGGCGAGTTAAATGGTATTTTCATATATAAAGTAAATCTAGAGGAATTATATTGATTCATCTTCTCTATTAAATAGTGCCATGATTAATATTGAATATAAAGTTGATTCAGTAAATATATGTCAGCTTGATGTTTTTTTAAAAATTTGATGAGATTTATATAAAATGTTTATATCATTTTATAAATGATAAAATCAAAATCATTTGCTTCCTACAATTTCTAGCAATAACATAAATCTCTTAATTCTTTCAAATTCAATTCCATATTTAATTATAAATTAATATAAATTGAGTCTCAAATTCAATTAAATAATTCTTTAAAGATCTAAACTCATCTTATTTTATTTGACATTATATTAAATCTGTTGTAGGCAAATTAAATTTCTAATTACTTCTTTCACAACATTTCTTTCCCTATCTTCCCCCTCCTTGTCTCTGTTTCACAGAAGACCAATAACAGTTGTTCACCACTGGTATAAAGTATTTGAAATTATTCCTCCTAAGTGCCCCCTGTCCAAATTAATTATCCACTCTACATAGGTGCCGTGTCCTCCTCATGCTTTGATAACCATTGTTTCCTTCTATACATCTGTGATATTCTGAAACTAAGCGAAAACATGAAGTACTTCTCATTCTATGCAAGATTTTTTTCAATTAACAATAGATCATGCAGTTTTCCATGTGGTTTTGGACAATATGAGCCAAGGTATAGGTTAAAGATGCCTGTAATTATCCATAAATTATGTGGGAATGTCTATGTTAAATAAGGCAAGGAAGATATGGTACCACGTGGTTAGTGGCAGGATTTAATGTCTTCCTCTTTGAATATGTCACATAGGGACCAGATCCATTTCATGGGTGTAGAAGACACAAGAAAATTTCTAAGGACTGCATAGTTCATTTTCTAGTAAATCCTAGAGACAGGTTGTTTGGATCTGCTTACATGCTTCTTGGGTCCAAGGAGGAGTGGATGTGTATCTAGATTTATTTTTTAGTATCTCAGAAAGCCAGGGATTTGATTAAAAGATGCATAACTACATCTTGGGACTTCAAGAGCACAGTTGTATGGATCTTTTCAGGGATCCTCAGTGGTACAGACTTTCAGGAAAGTTGGTTCAACTGCTTTTAAAATCATTTTAGAATGATCAATGCCATCTACTTTCCAGGGACATTTGCCGCCAAATCTATTCACAGTGTTTTCAAGACTGTCTCTCACATCTGACAAACCACATGTGAGGTATTCTGATTGCTTTAAGTGTAGTAAGAGGCTGAAGTTTAATAATTTTAGACTAACACATAAGATATGTATGCATTTATGAGTTACAATGTGATATGTCAAGACACATGCACATGGAATGATCTACAAATGATTTTATAAACACACATATACCACCCCTTCTCAAATATTTATCAAAATTTTTGGTAAGAGCATTAAATATGCTTTCTCCTGGGTTGTTGAAACATTCTATAATCCGTCATTATCTATAGTCACTGTCATACAATACATTGAAGAAACAAACATTCTATAATCTATCATTATCTATAGTCATTATCGTACAATACATTGAAGAAAATGGGCTTTATGAGGACAGAGTACAACTTTGCATTGTGTAATAGAAATAAAATGAGAGTTGAGTAAATATTCTCTCAATAATGAAGAGCCAAGATTATACATTTTTGAGTCCAGTGGAAATTACTAAGTTTTACTCTCATATCACCTTAATATTTTTCTTTTACCTCTGAATAAATTGTCTTCAATCCAATTATATATTAATTGTAGTTGGTCTCTCTGGGTATTTCTACATTCCTTTGGGTACTTTAGTTTATGTAGTATATACAAATATCATCCATAGATATAAACTACTGGCTTATCAAGGAGAAATTATTTGCTGATTTTCTCAACTATAACAACAATGGTTTGGTATAGTTAGTATAGTAATAATTTTCTTTTGGATATAGTCATGATATATGTTGACTCAAAAGATAAAATAGTTTGAATAAACAAGTACAAATAAACATAAAAGTAATATAAATGGTTAAAAGAAGAAAAAATAAATTTTTGTTCCTTGGATGGAATAAGAAAAATTTTTTGATTTTTCATTTTTTTGATATCTTTATTTTACAGAAGGCATAGAAAAATTATAATATTGATATTACAAGAATCCCAAAGAAATGCAGTACTGAAGAAATTGTGCAAATTCTTTGCCTTTTATGAGAGCAGGTGAGTTACTGGTCAAGCTCTAAATTAGGTCATATAGTTCAGTGGAGGAGAATCACATAAACTCCTGAGTGGATTATTAGCTGACTGGACTAAAGTCACTATATTATAAGGACCATTATAATAATAATACATGCACAGATGCACACTACTTTTCCAACAAAATGTCCATTAGCCATAAAACTACTCTGAATAGAGTATATGGTATTTAAAATGGTTTAGGGGAAAGTTAATTATAAGGATATTTAGACAATATTGTCATCTACTCCAGCAATCCCCAAATATAATTTCCATCCTATATCTGTTCTGTGTCTGTTCAATATTCATGTGGCTGTCTGTTCATATTGTTCTTATGTGATGTTGATAAAACTGGATTCTGATTTCATTTGATTGACTCATGTTTTAAGGATTCCATTCAGCTAAGTCAGAAGCCACACTGTATTTGTTGTATTAGAAAATAAAGAGCTATGAAATAACTGATATCTTCTCTGTATCTATACTTACATACATTCCCTTCTGAGAATTGAGGTCAGAAAAATATAAGTTGTAGCATATGTAATTGTTCTATGGTAGGGCTCATTACTGATTTGCTATATATAACATTGAAAGGAATAAAAAAACTATGGTGTCATATTTAAAATTTACTATTTAACAAATGGTTAATGTTGAAGCAAAAAGTGTAACTTTGCTATTTTCTTTCTTTCTTTTTAGTTTTCTTTGCTGGTTGTGACTAGATAAATTTTGCACATTTACCTTAACCACAATCAGTAAGAACTCTCTACATTATATGTAGAACTAAAGGATATTTTGAAAATCAGGACATTAAATTGGCTGTGGCCTTTTATGGCCTTTGGAAGTCCATCTTGTATATATTTTTTATCTAAAAGTTTTCAAAAATTTATTCTTGTGATTCAATATCTAGCATCATGTAGAATCACTAGTTTCTTTAAAGTCTCGGGGCTCATGTCTGTATGTACATAGAGAAACTAAAAAATCGAATTAAATTGAATTATAAAATGATTGTTTTCTCAAAAGTCTGAAATAACTTAACATGGAAGTGGAAATCATGTGTGACTGTTATGTTAATAATACTAATTTACAAAATTTGGTCTCTATCATGTTTGACTCAATTATTCAACAAAAATCAAACTATATATTATTATAGCTGTATTAATGTAAATAACATGTCTCCTACATTGATATATGAAAGAGATTTTTATAGATAAAGATATTTCATAGAATATTTTATGCCAAAAATGTAATATCTCAGAAGTGAAAAATGGTCCTTAAATAACTTGCCCAATTAAAAATTTCTTTAGAAATCAACTTCTAAAACAGAGCAACGATTTTGGTATTCTTCATTCTCTCCAAAATAATGAAATTCACATAAAATACATTTTAAAGGTTAACAAGTCTAGTATGTAAACAAAACAATAAGACAAATTGAAAATGTTCTATACAAGAGAAACAAATGCCATTTGAGACAGTAGAATTGATGAAAATTTAATTTGTGACCCCTCCTTGCACCATGCTTAATGATACAGTAGACAGTATCTGGTAAAAAATAATGACAGTGAAGAGACCTGCCTAATTTTGTACCTCTATTAAAAGCATTATCCATAGAGGACACTTAATATTTTACTAAAACTTGCCAGTTCTTGGAAAAAAAACACTATTTTTCAAATTCAGTTATAATCATGCTTGACTGGTACTTAAACAATAGCAAACTAAAGCATTTTAGTACCAAATACTGTAGTTTAAAATGAAAGAGATAACAGGCTGGTCTGACATTTAAGAGTATATTAGAAAAATTAATGATAATACAGTGTTTTAGAAAGTGTTTTAGAAAGCTATGATGTATTACTGCCAGAATTCACTGCTGTAGAAGGCCACATACTTACCAAAGATGATGCAGAAATAGAAAGTCCTGGTTAGTCACCTTAGATGACCATAAATTCCAGTGAAAGAACAAAGGAAATCTAAGGCTCTTTGTCCAAGAGTCTCCTGTTTGAAAATGCACTTTTCTACATGTATGCCATTGGGGGAAAGGTGTAGGATATAAGAAGAAGTTATTTAAGGAAATCAGTGGCAGACCAACAAATTATAATGGCAATTATAACATATAGATGCAGATTAACCAATAAAGAACTTAAAAAAACTACCAGAGCACTTAGTGGCTAAATATTTTCAAGAATACAGAATTAATACAGGGAGATTAATCAAATAAGCCCCCAACAAATACTATTACAACAACAAAAACATTTAACTACATAATAACAAGTTATTTGGAGTTGGAATAACCTCACAATAGATACATTACAATAAGGTGTCTAAAATATCCAATTTCAAACAAAATGTGAAGAACCATTTAACACAATAATGTATCTTAGCTGGACTGGAGAGATGGCTCAGCAGTTAAGAGCACTGGCTCTTCTTCCAGAGGTCCTGAGTTCAATTCCCAGCAACCATATGGTGGCTCACAATCATCTGTAATGAGATCTGGTGCCCTCTTCTGGCCTGCAGGCAGACATACAGGCAGAACTCTGTATACATAATAAATAAATAAACCTAAATAAAAAAGTATCTTAGCATCCCAAGACTTTAGAATGAGTAGAAAATTTGTACAGGATATTAAAAACAACTCCAAAGAACAAAGATATCACATGACTTAGGAATTTGAGGAAATTATGAGAACAAAGTGCTACAAAATAGAATACCAATAAAGATTTATACACAGAAATACTGAGGTTGAAATAAATTCAGTATGTGGTCTTCAAAGAAAATAAGAAATAAGGGATAATCTTCAAACATGACTATTAATTGACATTATGCAGTCTAAGAAGCAAGGTGAAACTAAAAAGAAAGACAAATGAGTTGAATCTCAAGTTAAGGTCCTGAAATACAGTTTTTATAAGGAAAGATGTTGCAGGACATTTGATCACACTGTGACCCCTCAGATTGCGTTATTTAAATAAAATCAATCATAGGTGAAGAGGTCGAGCAAGCAACTAGTTGATTGGAAGTAACCATAGAAAGTGTTAGACAGTTGGAGGGATTGAAGATAAAGTGGCACAGGAAGTAGAAGGGAGGGACATCCGGTTGGAGTTCTTTGTTTCAGATGGGATAGGAAAACTCACTTTTGGAGATGACAGAAGAAGAAGGTCAGCCAGATGCTTTCTCTGCCTCTCTGAGCTAGCAGGTTTTCATCCCAGCATCTGGCTTTCAAGTCTTTACTGGTAAAATAAAAAGATACAGATTTAGTTAAACAATATTTGCCTCCCTAGTGGAGGCTGCTGAGGTGGCAGCAGTGAGACCAGAAGGCCTCCTCGGTTCATGGCCTCAGCAGCAAGGCAGCAGCAGCTCTGGGAAGCCCAGTCAGCAGCCAAGGCAGGGGCAGGATCAGGTGTAGCCTCTGTGCAGCAGATAAAATAACAGCAGAAAGAAAAATTGAAAATGACAGAAAATTAATGGATGACTTTAAAACATAAATTTTATGAGACATTTCAGTTACCCACTCAATGTTAAGGATGTCCAAGTACTCAAAATTCAAATTCCACACACCATAGACAAGTTAATAAAAGTCATAGACCAAAACAAAACCTTGAAAGCAGAAAGTTAAAAACTACTGCATGAAAGGGCTCCTCAATATATTAGCAGGTTTTTCTAATGAGAAATCATGGAAACTAAAGTAATGGCATGATATATGCAAACTACTGAAAAAAATAATATTTTGCATTCATATAAAATTTCTTTTTATAAAAAATTAAAGTAGTTACAAATAACAAATGTTGCATTTGTCAATAACTGAGATACTTTATAAGACACATTAAATGAAGTTCTTCAGCCAAAGTGAAAAGACCGAAGAAAGTGAGGTTATATAGATAAATATGAAGTAGTATAAATGTGTTTTGTTTCTAACATTTACATGCTCTGAAGAAATAATTTGACAAAATAAACACTGTAAATTTAATGACATTATAATGTTTAAAGATGTAAGCTGTTATGAAAATAAGCATAGAAGTGATGAAAATGACAGTATGTACAATATATATGTTATATACATATACCTATCAATACTAGGAACATTATGGTAGCATTATCCCAAATAATATTTTCATAAATTAAGGTGAAAATTGTTACTCCTTGGAAAAATACTTGGAATATAGCTTAAAATGCACCAATTAGAGAAAAACAAAGTAATTAAAAGGTCAATGAGAAAACATGTAATGCAAACTGTACAATGAAGACAGGAATGAGAACAGAAAATATATGTTATACTCTTACTTTATTTATAATTACACTAAATGTAAATAGAACATTTGTTCCAAAATGTAGATTTTGATAGAAACAAATTAAATTCAATCAAATAACATAGTGGGAGAATTTTTTTACAGTGAAAGAAATAAATTTGTCAATAATTCCACTTGAGTAGTAAATACTATGTAAGTATTAATCACAAAAATTTGAAATAATTGAGCTAATGCTATACAAATACCCCTAATATATTGATCCAATCAATAATTATATTTGACAGAAAAATATAATAATAGACATATATGCACCCACTAGCAGGAGGCGAAATATACATGAAGCCTATACTGACAGAATTAAATGACAAAAAACTCAATAATAATAGATATTGTCAAACTTTAAAATTGTGTAAAATAAATACCAGGAAAAAAGAAAACTTATTAGTGTGATGGGGGATGCACATGTGTCATTTTCTATATGTGGTGGACAGAGGATGGGTCTTTGAAATCTGTCTCCTGTTCTATCATGTAGGTTTTAGGAATGGAGCTCAGGTTTTCAGGTTTGGTGGCAAGTGTCTTTGAAATAGAAATCCTTGAAATCTTGCTATCCTTGAAATAGAAAATAACGCACACACACATGCATATATTACTACAAAATAATTTGATTTATTAGTGTTTTATAAGATGGTTTCCCCAATAATTTTGAATACAAATTCTCATGGTTCAATGGAACTTCCTCTATGGTAGACATATGTTGTAACACCAAGGCTAAAATGAATGAAAAATATTTGGAATCAAAGAAGCATATTTTCTAATAACATGGAGTGATCTTGCAATATGTCAACACATAAATTATACTAAAAGCACATATAAGAAAAAGGAAAAACAATGTTCTAAATAAAGGAGAGTTCAAAGAAGCCAGAAAGGTAGAAGCATTTCTTTGTGTGTGAGGAAGAGACTTGGTAGATTATAGGTAAAATTAAGTAGGTAGGTCAAATACTGGGGTAGGATGGCTTAAACAGGAAGGGTGTGAGTAGAAGTGGGGGTCATGAAGGACTATGTGGGGAGACTAACAAGAGGAAGAGCATATTTTCAAGAAGCCATATGAAGTTTTCTATCTCACAACATTTAAAAATTAGTTTGAAAGTTAGAACACATATGAAAAGTCGGAAGAGATGAAGTGAAGATTAAAGGATTAAGCAGAGATAGCCAAAGGGGTTGATGGAGATGGGGAGTCATGGATGGGTTGACCAAACTAAGGACGTATGAAAAAGTGTTATGAAAACCCACTAATTAGTAAGCTAATTTGAAAAAAAATACAGCTCAGAGTTCAAACAGAATTACCCTGCATGGGTAGACAATGTTTCTGCCAGAAGACATGGGTTATTAAATAGAAACCTTAGTATAGGGTAGAGGCTATCTTTCTGTGAGGTATTGGTCTCCTGACCCTAGAGGAATCCAAAACACCACAGGCTATCATTGCATTGAGCTTACTTATTCACTAAAACTACACGGTAATACCCTGTTACTGAAGACAATGTATACTTTAGCTGTAGCACACAGAAATCAATCTCAAAACAAGGAAGCATCATCTCTACTGGTTCGGTTTCATAGTGTTGGGAGGTTCTAGGCAAGTTGCTGAGGTAGAAAAGACATCACTGTATACCAGGCTTTTTCTTTTGGGCCATCAACCAGCTCCCAAATCATGACATGGAGACTTATTGTAAGTTTTGAATGCTCAGCCTAGCTTAGATTCATTTCTGTCTAGCTCTTTTAACTTAAATTAAAATGTTTCTCTTCATTTACCTTTTGCATTGCCGCTTACTACCTTTCTTATGTATATCTTACTTTCACTCCTTCTCATGTCTGACTGGCTGACATCTGCCTGGCTTCGTGTCATGGGCATGTCCCTCGTTCTCCCGGTCTTTCTTTTTAAGCCTAGATTTCTTCTCCTATATCTCTTTTTTGAGACTGAATCTCTGAGCCTATTTCTCCTGCCTGCTAACCCTATCCTGTTTCTGCTTAGCTATTGGCTTTCAGCTCTTTATTAAACCAATCAGATGCGTTAGACAGGCAAGATGTAACAGATGCAACATATCTTTACATAATTAAACAAATGTAGCATAAACAAAAGGAACACACCTTTACACAGTTAAAGTAATGTTCTGCAACATAAACAAATGTAACACATCTTTTCCTAGTTAAACTAATATTCCACAACTTCAGTGATGTTTCCTTGTGTGGGACCCTGCATGCTGCAATAAATACCTGCGAGGCAAGATGTGCCTATGGGTTCAATAGTTGCACAATTTTTATGGCATAATTAACTGTTTTCTCGGTGGATTTAAGGCTTGCTCAACTGGTGGAAATTTCATGCCTGGTACTATAAATCTTGGTAAAAACAAAACCCCAAAACAACACATGGCTGAGGAGGTCAGAGACCTTAGGGTAAAGTCTGCCATTGTTATTGTTATTTTGCTAAATGGTAGTGATGTCAAATTGTCTTCTAAATATTTATGTTAATACCTATAGAAGTACTCTAAAACTAGGTTGGAGAAGTTTCTTTTCAGTGGGCAGCAGTCAATGTGGAGATACATAACTTGTCAAAGCACTGCAAATAAGAGGCTGAATGTTCAGTTCTAAATGAAATATCTGTAATAAGATGAACCACCAAAGCTCAAGGAACATTCTGGAAAAGGAGATGGAAGGAATGTAAAAGCCAGAGAATGAGGATGAGTCCTGTGAAAACTTTCCCACTAAAATGAGTCTATTTGCTCTCTTCACTTCCATTCTTTGCTGTAGTTAGTTTTTATTCAGGGCAATTTGGCATGGAAACTAAATTAAAATTTGCAGAAATTGGAATATAGAAACCCAAATTATTTATTCTTATATCTGATATGGCTAAACTCAGTGGTTTTCAAACAAGTCATGGAAGGGAACAGTACTTGTAGGGAGAGAGGATGGTAAGAGTTGGAGGCAGATTCCACAGGGCAGAGAGTCACAATAAATTGAATATATTTTATGCATGTATGAAAATGTCAAATAAATGTATAAAATTCATAATAAAAATAAGCTTTTATTAGAAAAATGTTTAGAAATGGAGTAAATTACTTTTGAGCCCATAAAAGAGGATCAACTAAAATATTTATATTTATGTAAATAACAATGTTGTTGAGAGATTCAGGAAAAATACAAAATTCTACATGCAAAAATATGGTTTAATTTTTCTAAAAAATGAAAGAAAACATGGGTTTTAGTTAGCCAGTGTTTACTTGTAGGAGGATTTCATAGTTTTAAAATTATAACTATTGCCAAATTGATCTACAGATTCAACCTATCTCAAAAATCCAAACTTGGTAAATTTAGAAATTGTCAAGCTGATAATAAAGTTCACTTTAGAAGGCAAAGGATGCAGAAATGGAAAATAATCTGGAAAATCAAGACCATCAGAAATGTCATTTCCCCATGAACGGATCCTGTCACACTCTCTTTTCGTCTTTTTTACACAAATATTGCTTTAATACAAAATGCCTATCCTTTTTGATATGCTGAGGCATCCTACATTTAATGTAAACCTGCCTTCATCTTTATCATTTTTCTAAATAAACTCTATCTCCCTTCAAAATTAAAAAAAAAAACTTAGAAATCTTTATCATGATTTAATGTGCTCTGTATCTTACCTATTTGTTTATTAATCATCCATCCTCCTTTTAGGCACACACATCAAAATGTAAGAACCAGAAGAGGAGGGATTATTGTCTGTTTTGTTGTCTGAGTTTTTGACTGTGCTCTAGAATAGGGCCTGCTAGATCGTAGTTCATAAATACTTTGAATATATTCATTTACTTTTAATTACTCTGTAATATGTAAGATTTTCTTCTCCCTGGTAAATGGAATTGGAAACTATCAGGTGGGTTTTTTTCTTTATCTCATTGACAAATAAGAATTTTTGCGATCTAAAAATCTTCCTTTCTCTTTATATTCAAAACATCCTTTGATGAAGAACACTTCCACTGTATATGGTTTATGGCTTTCCAAGCTATATGAAGACCTTTTCTTGCAGGCAACAAGGGGGCACCCTGAGTAAAGGTGCCAGATCTCAAGATTGAGGTTCTGAGTTCCATCCCTGGAACTTACATGGTGGAAGAAGAGAACAAACTCCCATAGTTTGTAGTCTGACCTCCATATACACTTTGTGACACACTAATATACCCATGTACACAAATAAATAATACAATATACAAAGATAAAAAGATTTAATTCATTATTTAAAAATAGAAAGAACAAAGAACTTTTTTTTTTTTTTTATTTTTTGAGACAGGGTTCCTCTGTGTAACCCTGGCTGTCCTGTCCTGGAACTCTCTTTGTAGACCAGGCTGACCTTGAACTCACAGAGACCCACCCGCCTCTGCCTCCTGAGTCCTGGGATTTAATGACATGTACCACCACTGCCACACTGAAAGAACTATTCTTAATATCATGTTATTTGTTTGAAATGCAGGGGATTAAAATTTATTAGATAAAAAGAGGAACATAATACATATTTAGACATCATTGATAGATGCTCTTAATGAGACAATAACAAAAAGATAACAGGCCACTGATGAACTTTCTTTGTATAGTCCTGGAGAGGTCAATAATAATAAGTTGGCTGTTTGAAGTTTATTATTTTTGTTTCCTATTTGCTTCTCCATATGGTACTTGAATCTTTTTGGGGGATAGCTATTATCTAGTCATTAGGAGGGGAATAGATTAGATAAACATATGACCAACCTTCTTCCAGCCTAATCAAGTTTGAATTTAAAAATTGATTTTTGTATATTTCTTTTGTTTTTCTGCTGATTTATTCAACTCTCAGACATTCAATAGTAGCAAAAAGGCTCCTTGTGAAGGTTAAAATTCATTGTCAATTTGATAGGATTTCAAATCACCATATAAATAAAACTATGATCATGTCTGTGAGGCATTGTCTCTATTAGGTTAATTGAGGAGAGAAGATTCATTATAAATATAGTGGTAATATTCCATGGGCTAGAATCTTGTGGCAAATAAAAAGAAGAGAAGAAATACCAACATTCATTTCTCTCTTCTTCCTTATTACAGATCCATCATGAACTGTAACCCTCATTAATCTGTGAGTGCAAATAAATAATTCCTTTAACTGTTTTTAATCAGTTATTCTGTTACAGCAACAAGAAAAGTATTTAAAATACACTGAGAAACAATGAACTGTTTAAATCTCATTGGACAGCTTTGATAGGATCGTGGATGCCCATATAACAAAATTAAATGACCAGAAGCCTAGAGATGATAAACAAATTCTATTTCAATTTCTTTTTTTCCTAAAGCATGACATTTAACTTTGTATTTATTAAAATAAGTATAATTATATGTAACAATATATGAAGTGGCATAAAAGAATCCTGGAATGTTAACATTTTACATAATCATAATATAAATTTTAAAGCCAGAATGTTGCTACTGGTTAAATTTACAAGCTTACTTATAAAATACAAACTTTGAAAACATTCATTCACTTCTTGTGTATTTCTATTTAATTTGATGTAATTTTATCACATACATAGAGTACTAAAACCACCACCTTTGTCAAGATAGAAAATTCTTCTACAACTCACCACAAACCTTCCCTTTGTATATCTAATCAGTTTCTAAAATCAGGTATGGACCAAATCAAGTATATATGTTGTCTATGTTTGCCTTGAAAGTTGCAAGTTTACAATTTCTATTTTATTATATATTTTATTTAGTGACATATTGATGGGCGATGTCATTCTGTATGCTGTGAATGTATTGCTCTGATTGGTTGATAAATAAAGCTGTTTGGCCAATGGTGAGGCAGAATAAGGTTAGGCCAGACATTCTAACTAGAGAGAAAAGAAGAAGAAAGAGAGCAGAGGAGATGCTGCAAGCTGCTGCCAGAAGAAGCAAGATGCAAAGGTACTGAAAGGTCACAAGACACGTGGCAAAATATGGGTTTATAGAAATGGGTTAATTTAAGATGTAAGAGCTAGCTAATGAGAAGCCTGAGCCATTAGGCCATATAGTTTAAAAATAATATAAGCCTATGTGTGTTTATTTGGGTCTGAGCGGCTGCAGGCCCAGGTGGGACTGGAGAAAACTAGAGCTACAATATATGGTTTTCAAATTTTATTGACAATCTTATTTCCCAATATACATTCTTTCCCGATAATTTAGGCTATTATAATTCTAGGTAGGGTAACAGACTAAATTGCTAAATGCACTGTCTTTTTCACAGAAAAAGTTTTTTTCTCTTTACTGTGACAAAGTTGTGAGTTTGTTTAAGGTTGTTTCCTTGACTTTGTTTATACAGGTTCCCACATCTGCTGGACTAGCATGGAACAGTAACCCTAAGGGTGCAATAGTGGCACACATGTTTTGTTGGAAAGTAATACCTCTCTAATTGGACTTGAGACCCACTCTACAAGAGTGAAATAATGCTTTGTACTGGAAACCTAACCAACTTCCCAGTGCTATTTAACTCATGGATATTGGAGGAGAACCTACAATCATCATTTTACTAAACCAGCACAATATGTAACTGCACTCTAAATATTTGTACTTATATCCATAGATAAGAATAGTCCTCAACCATCATCAAAGAAAGTTCTCTTGGAAACACAGGGGAAGACCATCATAGAATAATCTCAACTAATCAAAATGCACAGATTTGGAGCACAGTCACAATGGATACATTTATAAAACAACTCCCGCATCTAATGCTCTGGGAACATTGTGGCAAAGGGGATATAAAGACAGTATGAACCACAGGATTGGAGAATTAGCTATGATGCTGCATCTCCTAGGAATGCCAGAAGCTACACTCAAAAAGCCCTCTGAGCATGACTGCTTATAAATGAGCAGTATAAGGATAACACCAACAAGTATGCCAAAGAAGACTGGGAAAAGCAAGCCCATGAGAACTCAAGGCTACACAAAGAACTACAGGGAAATAAGGAATACTGAGAATTGGAGAAAGAGTCTTCCCAGGGAAAAGCATACCAATTGGTTATCCAATACCAAATACTTAGCCCCGAAATCATACATGTGAAGGGAGTAAGAATTAATAGAATTGTATTATAATCTCAAAAATTAAAAGGAAGCTAGGTAAGCTTAGAAATAATTGGGTTATTTTTAAATATAATACATTTGAATTATGATATAACATATTTTACCTAAGCACATTTTAACCTGAATGTCATGATTAGATATTATTATGTAAACAATATACCAGTCATGTGTCTTTACACAGTCCCAACTAAAGTAAAATCAAAATATAAGTTACAAATTTCTTACCCACAAGCATGAGAATCCTAGGCTCCAACTCAAGCATATATCCTGCCTTGATAATAATCTGAAGTACTTCATACTTAGTTGCATTCCTATATTGGTAATGAAATCATGTTACAGGACTTTGTGATGAATATCACTCAGAACAAAGAGAATAATCAAAAATAGAAAAAAAAAGTTTAACTCACTCTTCTACAGAAGTATATTAAAACCAATTTATTCATCTGTGTTTAATTTATTCTGAAGAAATCCATGTCACACTATCACTAGGTATATATTAATTGCTAATTTATTAGAAAGAAAGAATAACTGATTAGAACCATTTGTTGAGACAAATGGGTTGCTGAAAAATGAAAAGTAGGGAAAGTCTTGAAGATAATTATCTAGATAATTTCTTCAGAAACTTCTAGTAATGAAAAGAAAAAACTTTATCTGAAACAAAAGTTTCTTGAGACATTTAAAACAATGATGGACATAAGTAATATATTTGTCTTTTCTTTACTGCATTCTATTCTGGTACCCTTCTTGTGGTCTTGGAATTTGAGGCAAAACTTTGGATGAAAAGTAGAGGAAAAAGACAGAAGTAAGTAGAGTGTAAGTATTTGCACACATTTGTGTGCCTGAACGAGCACATGGTGACTAAATGACGACAACACTGGATG
>LZPO01087147.1:539027-550554 GCA_001675575.1 Neotoma lepida
GAGCCTGAGGGTTGGATTATCTCAGCTGTGCTGAGTTTTCCTTCTGTCATTGCACTCTCAAAACTGGAGCTAAAGACCCACAGGAATGCCCAGGCTGATAAATGAGGACTTGAATCTGAACTTTTGACCTCATAATTGAGCAGCAAGTGCTCTTAACCACTTAGCCATCTCTTCCTGATTTACTGTAATTTAAAATTACAGTATGTTTCAGAATAACGAGCTGTAAATACATAGTTTTTAGTTCATGTGAGGAAGAAGAGAACTCAATTTCCCGGAGCTGTATTTCAAATGTAATTATTTCACAAGAATATTCATGAGATGTAAGATTAATGAGTAAGGACTAGTTAATATTAGGATAAAACTCCAGAGAAAGTTTTGCATATTCTTTTTCATGAACTAATTTTATGTCCCCTCTATACCAAACATTAATCTTCTCTTGAGTTTTCTTAGTTGTAACTACTTTTCTGAACTGGAGGACTGTTGATTAAATCTGTTGCTTTTCAACCTGCCACTCTCTGACATTCAGTATACACAATGAATTTCAAGGTAACCTTTAAAAAGTCCCCCAAGGGAGATATTAAATATTGTTTCCTATCTAAATAGAGAATGCAGTCATTGGTGTGCTTACCCTCAAAGTAAACTTTGGAAATACAATCATGGATATCAGCTAGAATGCATGTTTTAATTTCACAAAATTAATAAGATCCTGGAGTATTAAATTATACTACAAAAATAAACAGTCTTTCATCATACACTCAAGGTGTGACCAATTGCCTTAGTGTTTTCACAACAGGTTTTAGTTTTATTACTGAAAGTTATACATCATAGAGAACTCATGAATTTTTGCCAAACCAAGGTAATTGGTCATTTTAT
The DNA here is from genome assembly GCA_001675575.1 of Neotoma lepida. NCBI lineage: Eukaryota > Metazoa > Chordata > Mammalia > Rodentia > Cricetidae > Neotoma > Neotoma lepida. Next base: position 539,901 of record LZPO01087147.1, read on the forward strand.
ATTCAAAATGGAAAAATATGGGCTAAATGACAGTGTGGATGCATGAAATCATAATTGATGGTCAACATAAGCAATGGTTATTGATGTAGAATAATTTTTATTTATATATTTTTTTTATTTTGATTGATGTGTATGTGCAAGTTTTGGCTCTCTTTGAATGCAGAGCAAATGCTAATGCCTTGTCCTAGAACTTTTGAACCTTCCAAACCATAAGAAATAAATCTTCACTCTTCTTAATTTATTTAGCCTCAAATATTCTGTTAGTGCAACACAAAAAGTTGTGGTGATATATTGTGTACCCCAATAAAGCTTGCCAGAGGATCAGAGAAAACAGTCATCCACTAGATTAAACATAGATGCCAAGCAGTAGTGGCACACACCTTTAATGCTAGCACTCAGGAGGCAGAGATCCATCTGGATCTCTGTGAGTTCAAAGCCACCCTGGACTACATGAGAGTGGCTCAGTCTAAAAGAGAAATAGAGCCAGGCAATGGTGGCACACACCTTTAATCCCGGTACTTGAGATCTCATGCCTTTGCTTGGGAAGCACACATGCCTTTAATCCCAGCACTAGAGAGGTTGAGAAAGGACATGATGTGGTGGGCAGAGAAAGGCATATAAGGCATGAGGAGACAGTAACTAGAAGCCTTTTCAGCTGAGGAAGCTCATTTGGCTAGAGACCTATCGGCTGAGGCTTTTTCAGGCTGAGGAGTTGGTGAGGTAAGAGGTGGTGGCTGTGGCTTGCTCTGCTTCTCTGATCTTTCAGCTTTCACCTAAATATCTGGTTCTGGGTTTTTTATTAGAACACCATGTTAGCAATCCAAGTGGCCAAAAGTACTAAGATAGCATGTTGCATGAGCATGCACTTCAACAAATTCCTTAAATGCAAATGCTGTGTGCATACTGATGAGAAGTACATGCAGTATGTATGCTGATAAGAGGACAAGGTAAAACTAAAATATCAGGAAAAAGTTATATCAATATGGACTGCCATTTCTGCTATTGATAGTTTGGAATAAATTTTCAAGATAAAAATTTAAAATGGAAAAGTAATGCATTTATATTTGAGAGTCATAATAATTTTGTCAAATTTTAAGGGTGGGCTGTTTGAATACCTACACTGAGAAATGCTCTGGTGTGTCTAGTGGGTCAATACAAGGATCTCTGTTGCCCTGTCCACCTACCCCAGAGACAGTCCTTTTTTAGTTTTCTGGTTTCTGAAGTTACTTCAGAATATGTACTCACATCTGAAGACTTGTAGCTAGGAGCCTCCAATGAGAGAGATGGTGTAACATTTGTCTTTCTGGGCCCTGCTATCCTCAATCAATATGATATTTTCTAGTTCCATCCATTTATGTGTAGTGTATAGGTACAAAATTTACATTATCCTTTTGCTGCTTGAAGGATATTTAGGTTATTTCCAATTCCTAGCTATTGTGAGCAATGAACATGGCTGAGCAAGTGTCTTGATCTCCTTAGGCATATGCCAAAGAGTGGTACGGGTGGATAATAGATTTATTTTTACCTTTTTAAGAATAGTTCAAACTAATTTCCATAGTAGGTCCACCAGTTTGCAGTACCACCAAAAGTGAATTAGGGTTCCCTTTTCTGCACAGCCCTTCAAACATTTGATTTTGCTTGTTTTGTTGATCTTTGCCATTGTGAAAGGGATAAGATGAAACCTCAAAGTTGTTTGATTAGCATTTCCTAATTGCTAGCAACAATGAACATTTTAAACATGTGTCTTATTCATTTGTTCTTCTTTTAAGAACTCTCTGTTCTGGTCTCAGGCCCAGTTTTTGAAAGGGTCATTCATTCACTCTTTTTGTTGTTCTTTATATATTCTGTATCTTAATTCTCTGTGAGATGTACAGCTGTAAAGATTCTCTGCCATTCTGTGGACCTTCACTTCACCTGCTTGTTTATTTTTTAAGCTTTACAGAAATTTTTAAGCTTTGTTAAGTCCAACTTGATAATTTTGGGTCATAATTCTTTGGCAAATGATTCCTATTGAAAAAATCCTGTCTTATACATATATCATGTAGGATACTGCCTATGTTTTTTTCTAGCAGTTTCAGTGTTTTATAATTAATGTTTGTCTTTGATCCTTTTGGAGTTACATTTTGTGCAAAGTGATAGATATGACTCTAATTACATTCTTCTGCATGTAGGTATGCAGTTTTCCCAGCTATGTTAGTTGAAGATGCTTTTTCTCAAGCCCATATTTCAGCATCTTTGTCAAATATTAAATGGATGAAGTTATGTGCACTTATATTTGGGTTTTCAATTTTGTTTTATTGGTCTATATATATGTTTTTGTGTCAGTACCATATTTTTTATTACTATGACTCTTTAATATAACTTAAAATATAGAATAGCAATCCCTACAGCATTGTGCCTTTTGTTCGGGACTGCTTTGCCTCTCCAGGAACCTTTCGTGATTCAGTAGGAATTATATATAATGTGAAGAATGAGATGGGGATTTTGATAGGGATGGCATTGGATCCATGAGTAGCTTTTAATAAAATGGTTGTATTCACAATAATAATTATACAATCCATGATCACAGAGTATAGTATCTTTTCATTTTCTAGTGTCTTTGTCTTTTTCTGCAAGGGTTTAAAGTTCACATTATGTAAGGTTCTTCACTTACTTAACTCAGTTTATTTCTAGATATTTTATTTTTTGAGGCTGTTGTGAATGGGACTGTATCCATGATCTCTTTCTCTGTAGAGATTTGTGTGTGTGTGTGTGTGTGTGTGTGTGTGTGTGTGTGTGTGTCCAGAAAATTACTGATGTCTAAATTGATTATGTATCCTATAACATTGCTGATTTTTTATGATTTCTACAAATTTTATTGTATAATTTTGGGGTTCTTTAATGTATATTATCATGTCATCTGCAAATATGGATGGTTTGGTTTATTCTTTCCATGCTTGTATCTCTTTAATTTCCTTTACTTGGTAGTATTTCTAGCACAGTATGGAAAATTCATGGGGATAATGTACATGCCTGTCTCTTTCCTAACTTCAGGGGCATTGTGCCAAGCTATTCTCCATTTAGGAAGATGTTGGCTGTGTTTTGTCATACATATCTATTTATTTATGTATCTAGTTATGTTCTCTCTAGCCCTACATTCATTCTCTGGGTCTTATATTACTAAGATATGCTAGATTTTGGAAAAGACTTTTCTCCATCTATTGAGATGATCATGTGATTTTTGTCTTAAGTACATTTATGTGGCTAATTATATTTTTTGAAATGCATATGTTCAATCATACCTGTATTTTGTGAAGAAAGCCCACTTGGTCATGGTGGATAATCTTTTTGCTGTATGCTTATATTCTGTTACTAAGTATTTTATTGAGTGATTTTCAGTCTATTAATCAGGATTATTGGCTTATACTTGAGTATAGCTGTTGTGTCTGTCCTATTTTATGCTATTAGAGTGATACTGGCTTCATATAAAGAATTTTGTAGGATTCTATTTCTGTCTTTTTGAATACTTGAAGAAGGACAGACTATAGTTCTTCTTTGAATGTCTGGTAGCATTCTACTGTCAATCCATCTGGCCCTGAAATTTCTTTTTTAGCTGAGAGGCTTTTTAGTACTCTTTCAATCTCCTGATTTGTTATGGGTCTCTTTAAGTTATTGACATCATCTTGGTTTAATTTTTCTGGTTTGGAAGATATTACATCAGAATTAATTGATACCACACATTAAGTGAACTTAACAGCTATCTAGAGATTATATTACCCAAGTACCAAAGAATGCATAATATACTCAGCCACACATGGGACAGCAAATAAATCTTTACAAATTGAAAAAGATTGAAATAAACGACTTCTATCCTGTCTTTCCACAAGATAATAGAACTTAAAATCAACATCAAACAAATCTCTAGTGAATATGCAAGCTATTGGAGACTAAACAAGTCATTACTGAGTGATGAATGGAACAAAGAAGAAATGAAGAAATAAATAAAAAAGTTTCCTTGTGCTAATATCTCCATTCCAGAAAACAAATTTTTCTCAAGTTGTCCTCACTGTGAGATATCTTCTGTGTTAGGGATGGGGACTTGTGCTGACTTCTCTCAGTACTGGCACCCCATCTACCACAGATCCACACAGGCCTTGTGCATGCTGTCACAGTCTCTGTGAGTTCATTTGTGCATCTGTCCTACTGTGTTTTGAAGGCTTGTTTCTTTGATGTCTTATATCCCTTCTAACTCTTACATTCTTTCTGCCTCCATTTCCTCAAAGTTATCTGATCTCTGAAGGAAGGCATTTGGTGGAGACATACCATTTAGGACTGAGCATTCCAAGGTCTTTCATTCTTTGTACATTGTCTGGATATGAGACTCTGTATTTTTCCCTTCTACTGCAGGAGGAAGATTCTGTGATGATGGCTGAGCAGGGTACTGATCTATGGGTAAAGCAGAATATTGATAGGAGTCATTTTCTTGCTATATTCCTCCAGCAAAATGGTAGTATTTGGTTTTATCCTAGGTACCTGGCCTATCTAGTCTCAGGTTCTTGGCCACCAGAACAGTGTCAGGTATGGGTTCCATCTCATGGAGTAGACAATAAATCCAATGAGATTTTGGTTGATTATTCCCACAAGCTTTGTGCCACTATTGCATTACTGTATCTTGCAGGTCACTGTTGTAGATAGAAGAGTTAGAGGCTGGAATGGTGTTTACCTTTATATTTTGGGAGCTGACAAAGTACCTTTTGGTACCATGACCGTTAGTCCATAGGGATGAAGGCTCTAGGTAGATGCAAGCTCAACTCAATGGTCAATTTGTGCAGGTCTCATCTTCAACAAAAGGGCTTTACTGTCTGTGGAAAACAACTAATAGCTTTGGCCATAGACTGGGTTTTGGGAGTTTCCATGAGACCCCCTTTGATCAACAAGTAAATCAGATGTAACTCATTACTAGTACTGGAAGCTTCATTTGGCGATTCTAGATGTCCAGTACGGGTTCTGTTTCTCCTGTGATTAGGAAATTTCATTTAGACTGCTGTTGTGTGAGATTTTGTTTGTGTTCTGACAAATAAAGCTTGCTTGGAGATCAGAAGGTGGAGCTAGCCACTAGTTAACCATAGAAGCTGGGTGGTGGGGGCTGACACTTTTAATCCCAACACTCAGGAGATGGACACAGGAAGTGTTAAGGCCAAGTAGAAACAGGATCTCTGCCCTTTTAGGGTCAGAGGATCTGGAGAGATAAGAAGTCACTGGAGGCTGCTCCTCTGCTTCTCTGCTCTTTCAGGTTATTACCCCGATATCTGACTCCTGGTTTTATTGATAAGATTAATTATATTTACTCCTCAGATTGCCTTTATATTTGTATGTATTTTAGGCTTTGAGCTGATTGTAATTTTAGGTACTGATAGCTATTCTTGTCTTTGTGTGGTGCATGCTCCATTCCATGGTTTCTGTTGCCTTCCCAGGTACTGAGTTAAGTATGGTAGCTGTGAGTTGCCTGGTAAGGAATGCTTTTGAGATACTGCCAGATGCGCCAACAGGGTTTCCCAGGTATAAATGTTTTTAGGTATTGGGAGCAAACACTTGATTATGGAGATAGGTTAGAAGGGAGAGGCAAGCTGAACAAGTCCACTGGAGGGAGGAAAGCAGGGTGTGCCACCAGAATCTGTGTAGACCCATAGGAATAGGGCAGAGAGAGTGGTTGAGGAAGGGTGTACGAGATCTGTGTGATTCCCTGGGGATGGGAGCAGTAAGGAAGGGAGGCCACAGTAGGATTTCTGCTAGAGCAGGGGATATGACTGTGGGATTTGAATTGAAGGTGAGGAGGGAGAGAGATGATACCCACCTGGTTTCCTGGCTGGTGTAGACAGTAGTTTTCCAGGGAATATCTGATGGAGTTGGCAGTTGAGACAAAAGGAAAGTGTGGTAAGGAAGGCTGTAGGAGAAAATATAGTTGAAGTCATTTTTTGAATCAATATTATTTTCAAATTACAGGTTTATTGGGACATACATAACCAAGTTGCAAGCTGAGGAACACACATCACACATATTGATGGAATTGTACAATATTTGGTCTTTGGAGACTGATAGCTTTCACTAGACCTCCAGACTTAATACTTCTAATTGTCTTTATAGATTTGTTCTCTTTTTTATAAAGCACTGAATAGTATTATATTGTATTGATAAACCAGTGTATATGTTTTCATGTACTTATTTAAAAGGCATTTTGGAGGGTTTGCAATTTTTAGATTAAGGATAAACTTGCTGTAAAACTCATGTGAAGCTTTTTTGCTGAACATATATTTTCAAATCAGTTACATATATATATATATATATCTATATATATAATGAAGTTGTTGTATCATATTATTTAGTTTTGTAAGAAATTGATAAATAATTTTCTGAAATACTGGGAACCCAGGAATTGTGAACCAATAGCTGTGGAGCCTCTGTGGGACTGGACTGGGCCTTCTGTATAGGCAAAACAGTTGTTTAGCTTGATCTGTTTAAGGAGCCCCTGGCAGTGGGATCAGGATCTATCCCTAGTACATGAGTGGGCTTTTTGGAGCCCACTACCTATGGTGGGACACCTTACACAGTCTTGGTTCAGGTGGAGGGGCTTAGACCTGCCTCAACTGAATGTACCAGGCTCTGCTGACTCCCCATGGGAGGCCTTGCCTTGGAGGATGTCAGAATGAGGAATGCATTGGGGGGGGAAGTCTGAGGGGGAGGGAGGAGAGGGGTATCTATGGTTGGTATATAAAATGAACAGAAAATTTTTTAATAATAAAAATAAAAACAAAAAAGAAATTGCTAAATAATTTTCTGAATTGCCTGTATTATTTCACTTTACCATCAGAATAAATTATTTTTCTGCCATTCCATTGTTCATTACTATTTTAATTTTCAAGTTTCTTATGTCCTATGTTGCTAAATGTCTTTTTATATGCTTAATCTCCATTTAGATATTAAATTTATTTACATGTTTGTTCAAGGGTTTTTCCTTCTTCTTAAATTGGTTTTTTATCATATTGCACTTTAAGAATTTTGTGGGTTGTATATAATTTAACAATTAACCTTTTATAGAGTGTATGCTTTGGAAATATATTCTTCAACACTGTTGAAGTTCATTTTATTAGTAGTGTCTTTCCCAGGGAAGAATGAATGTTTAATTGAAACTAAATTCTTCAATGTTTTCATGAATTGTGCTTCTGGTATAAAGGATAAGACATTATCAAAAACCCAAGGAACCTATATGTTCCCTTATGTTTATTCTAGGTGCTTTATAACTTTGCATTTCATACTTATATTATCCATTTTAGTTGAATAAATGTGTTAAGATTTTGTATAGATTTGTTTCTTTTGTAAAAATTTATTTTTTAATTATAGGCATGTGTTTGTGTCTTTTGTGGATATGTGTATATGAATACAGGTTCCTATACAGGACAGAAAAAGGCATCTAATCCTATAGAGCTGGAAAAACAGGCACTTCTGAAGCATTTGATGTGGGTACTGGGATCTCAACTCATAAACTCTTCAAGAGGAATACACACTCTTTTAAGAGCTTATCCATATCACCAGCCTAGAATAATTCTTATAAGGCATATATGTTTAATACTGTTCTTTTTATAAAAGAATGATGCCATAAAGTAAAACTGAAAGATATATAAAATTGATGCAATCATGCAAACCACATTTTAAAATAATATTGAACTAAACCTATGTAAGTAATAGAAAAAAGAGAATCATGATACTTGAAGAAGAGAGTGTTATACGTGGATAATGAAGAGAAAAATAAGATTCTCAAGACTCATTGCATTCTGATCTCATAAAAGTAAATTCATGGTAGACTAGAAAATAAGTAATCACCATTGGTGATAGAAGATTTCATCCAAATGAATGTAAAGAGAATTTAAGAAAAGTCCTGTGAAGCACTTAATGCTCATGACCCAAATCAATTACATAAAAGAATCCTAACAGTTGTAAAACTAAGTCAGTGAAGATTATTTTCCTCATTTTAAAGAATTTGAATGAATTAAAAAGGCTGAATACATAAAAACATTGCCCAACTGATACAAGAAGTATTGTCTGGTTCCTTTTACTTGGTTACAATTTTAACTTCAAGGATAATTCATCAAAGGGAGGAAGGTTGTTTTAATTTTCATTTTTGGTGTGCTATGGAAAAAATTGAAGAAAGAAAAGGTAAATTTGAAATTAATCTCTTTTTTGGAAGGTACATAAAAATAAAGAAAAATATGCAAAAGAAGTATATGAAATACTGGTAAAAGAATTAAATGAAAAACATTGCTTTGCACAATTCAAGTAACAAATGAAATAGAATGTGTTTATGAAAGAAATTATATAAATGATCTAGGGGACAATCTCTCCAAGGTGGCCCTCAGATGAATACAGCATGTTATTTAGTCATTAGCAATGAAACAAAAGTCCATTCAAGCAGACATGGCTTCCACTGTCTAATGCCAATTCAAGGTAAATATTTGCAGGAAGTGGAGTCACAATAAAGTGTTCCTCAAACAGCAATATAAAGCCTCTGGTATTTGTAGTCTTAGTATGTTTATTATGCTAGCTTTCAGATCTCATATTTGAAAGGAAAATTAGCAAATGTCATACTATTTGGGTATCACTATAGGTGTTAGGGTGGCAAATAGCCAATTGGTTCTGTTGTACCTCATGTCTCAAATGAAAAATGAAAATGTATTAGTGATGTCAATGAGTGGTTACATTAATCATAATTAACCTAGTAATTTGCTATAAGGAATAGAAAACTAAAACACACACACACACACACACAGGTGCACACACACAAAGTGCATGATAGCATATGCCTGTAATCCTAGCAGTAGTGAAGTAGAGGTAGAAGGATCAGGAGTTCAAGGTAGTATGATCTTGTCTCATAAACAAAATAAAACAGAAACTTACATGCGTTTTTAAGAATTATAATGCAATGCACATCATAGTAATTTTTCTGACATTTTGTGAGAAATAAATTATATTTTGGTAATGTATGTAAAGCTTTAATAAAATATGAGGTAAATTATTAAATATATAATTGAACTATTTTGAAATGATATCAGGGCACTAAGCTGTAGGCTTTATCTGCTTTTGGACTGGATTTGTATACTAAATACATTACGGGAAATAGTGAAAGATGTAGTGAGTGTATCAGTATTTAGTCATATTTTCATTGTATTGTGTAAACATTGTCTAATAATATTAAGTTTATCTATAACTGAATACTTCATATTGGTAGGGGTGATTCCTGGTTCTCCATAAACATCTTTTCTATGAACAATACAGAATAGTTCCTAAGTTATTAGGCAAATCTTAACAATGGGTGTTTGGAAAATGTTTTGTAATATACTCTTCAATGGCAGATAGAGGGAGAAGATTGTCCTCATTATACCTATAAGCATATGTATGATATTCAGATAAGAAGACTCAGTATGCCAGAACCCCAATAATCTTGATAGATCTAAATATTAATATATTCAAGTTAATTTATTAGAATTTTATGTGAAGCTGTATATTAAGGTTCAAAAATTTGATTGAGTTTTATTTAAAAATATGAAGTTGGTGAGGATACATTTAGCTAAATTTAAACATCCAAAGGATTCTATTAATGCCAACAAATCAGAAAAGGCCATGGGCACAGAAAATGTATAATAAAGAAATATCCGTAGATTATGATTATATATGTTTAGATTTGCTTGTATATGATGGTTATGCATCCAGGAACACTAAAGGTAGTGATGTATGTGCTACAGAACTTTCTGTTATTACTCAGGAGGAAATTCAATCATAATCTGGAACATTCAGTTGGATAATTATTAATGTCTCTTAGAATCTCGGTTGACTCAGCAGTATCTTTAATGGATGATCATTTCAAATGTATATGTGAAATATGTAAAATCTTTCCCAGTTTTTTCTATTCACTGACTTCTTACCATATCACTACAGTTACATATATACCGGTAGAGTTGAACAATATTATTTTCTTGTTCTCTGAAAAAAAATAGTCCACTGATACTGGTAAATTTTCTTTTCATTGTTTATCAAGGTATTATGTGGTATAATAGTTAATTTCCTGGATATTTATTTTGCCTTAGCCTGGACACTGCTGCTTAATAAAACAATGGCTTACATTTGAACAATTATATTCCTATTCATTGAGATGGAAACAGGTTTGCATGTTGGCAATAAATTAGGAACAAACACAATTTTGTTGGAAGTCTAAAGAGGGAACAGAAACAGTACAAGTGAATTCAATAATTAGAATCATTATTTCCAGGCCACTGAGGACTTGTTTTTATTGGCAGTAGTTCTTAGCCTTTGACATTTTTTTTGAAAAATAATTTTCTATTTTCTGAGACAGATGTTATGATAATTTACCTTGGCATTGACCTAATTCTTTGAAAACCTTTAGACTATTAATACTCATTGGTGAACAATCCTCCCTATATTGATATGAACTAAATACTAGATTAAGTTGATGACTAATGTCCTATTGGTGAGGAACAGAATGAGATGAAGTTATATTGTTTTGAAAACAATTTATTCAGCTGGTGTTCTCTTCTCCACTTTCAGAAATACATAAAATATTGTTTCTGGAGAATCACAAGATATTCTTTGAAAATCCCAAGAACAG
>LZPO01087147.1:555085-608604 GCA_001675575.1 Neotoma lepida
TTCTCCTGCCCATGGTATTTGTTTAAATGGCCCAATTTAAATCTGTAATCATATAAATTTGGGTCTTTTTTTTTTTCATTCTTTTGGTTAACTTGTCTGAGAAGTTTTAATCTTGTTTAAACAACTTTTTTAAGAACCAAGTCTCCATTTCCTTGATTTTTCAATTTCTGTTTCACTGACTTCTTTATCTTAAGTACATCCTTTTGTCTATTAGCTTTGGTATTCTGAGGTCTTAGACACAACATTAAGTCCTTTATTTGAAATATCTTTTAGTAACAGGACCATTTAGAAGTGTTACCTTCCCTTTTTATAACCTCCTTCATTGTATCCCAAAATTTTGATATGTTTTTATTTTCATTTGATTATAGGCATGTTTAAATTTNTTGCTTGGTTTCTTTGATGAACCAATCATTGTTCAATAGAGTACTACTAATTTTCNGCCAATGTATGTATGTTCTGTTTTATCTTTTGCTGTTGATTTCTAGATTTTNANNACTTTGTTCTCACAGANTAAAGGGAGTCATTTATATTTCAGTTTTAGAATATGTANCATGGACTTCTGAGAAAAGTGTGTATTGTGTAGTGTTTAAAATGAATATTCTAAGGTAACTATTGAGTCTATTTCAACTATTGGTGCCATTTTGCTACAATGTTTTTCTATTCATTTGTAGTATGGATGGAATGTCTGTTGGTGATTATTGCATATTGAAGTCACTGACTACTATTGTGTTTAGGTTAATCTGTAACATTAAACCCATTAATATCTGTTTTAGCAAATTGGATGACTCTGTGTTAAATATATGTTAAGAATATCAATGTCCTTCTGATGGATTATTTTTTTAGTCACTATACAACGATCTTTATTTCTGCTGATCTTTACTGTTTTGTAGTCCATTTTGTCAGATCTCAGAACATCAACTCCTGTTTGCTTCTTAGTTTCATTTACTTAAAATAACTCTGCCCATCCTGCCATCTAAAGAGTGTATATGTCTTTGATGATGAGCTGTGTTACTTAGAAGCAGAAAAAAGAGGGATCTTGTTTTTTGGTTCAATTCATTAGTTTGAGTCTTTTGAGTGGGGAATTGAGTCCATTCATATCAAATTATTATTAATTTTTAACTATTTATTTATTCTTTGTGGCTTTCACATCAGGCATTTTGATCCCATTCATCTCCCTATCCCTCTGCCTTTGCAACTTCTTCCCCAAAATAAAATAAAATAAAATTTAAGAGAAAAGAAAACTGGGGGGGGGGATTAACATGTGTGAAATTACCAAAGGAAAATAAAATTCAACAATGAGATAGAAATACTGAAGCAAAACAAAATGAATAGTAGAAATTAACATTTCAATAAACTCCATATTTAGATTAAAAATCAATAAAATAAGAGGGATTAATACATGATTTTTAATAATAACCTAATATGGATTACCACTGAATGGGAGGAGACCCACATGCCTGCCCCACATGGCCTGCCCCAGGCAGCAAGGAGAAAATTATGCTGACCAATTATATAGTAGAGTATGGGAGAGAAAGAGAGACAGAATGGTTGATGACCTGTGGAGAGAAGCAAATCTGAAGATGTGAAGGTTTTGAGGAGCTGGCTGTGGTGGGTGGCTTATCACCCTGGGCCATGGTGATGGTAGCCCTTGGCTGATGCCAAGGCCCATGTCTGTGCCTATGGCCCTGCTGCAATTGTGAGCTATGTTGATGTCCATAGCTCCTGTTATTATGGAAGGCAAAGAGGATAGGCCTGCGCAGAGTTCACCCTGGGCCCTCACTGGCTGCAATACTAGGGAACTGGCTCTGCCCCTCACCAGCTGCAACACTCGAAAGAACAGGCTCTGCACCTCACCTGAGCAGCACAGTAGACCTGACCCTCTTTGCAGCAGAACAGTTGAGTAGGTCTACCTACTCCCAGCTCTATGTTCTTTTCTACAAAAGTAACTCACCAAGTCCAATTTGTGATGCAAATTTTTTTTCATGTGGGAGGGTGGCGTCCATTGGGATGAGGTCGGCGTCCATTGGGGTGAGATCAAACTACTAGGAGGAACACCTTTAAAGAAACATACTCTCCCACAGAAGCATTCAGCTGTCATTTCTCTGCACCTAGGGTTGAGGGCTCCAAGTCCCTCTTCCCTACCTCTATTTTCATATCTTTAATAGACATCCTTAGTTTCATTCCAGTGTTCATGTTTTCTTCTTTCATTCATTTTATTCATTCATTCCTGTCTTCTTTGAATTTATTCATGTGTTTACTTTTGTCCTTTTTGAGATCTCTGAATATTTTTAAAATCATTCTTGTGAAGTCCATGTCTATAATCTCATTGTCACTAGGAGCCATTAATATAAGACTGAAAATATAGTTTGGAAGCAAACATTCTGCCTTGGCATCTTACTAGATTATATATTTTATTTATTTAATTGAAAATAAATTCTTTTTCATGCAATGTATTCTGATTACAATTTCTCCTTCCCCAATATCTCTCAGATCCTCCCCATATTGCCACCCACTCAAGTCAATACCTTTCTTTTCTCTATCTCACTCTAAAAGAAACAATTACTATATTTTTTAATGTTTGAATTTGCTCATGTAGACTGAGTTGTTGGGTTAAGACTTTCTGGCATACTTGAATTAAGTAGACATTTGTTTTGGCATTTTTTATTCTCCTTGTTTCGTGGATTTTTGCCTAGTTCACTGGTGTTTAAGATTAAGTTCTAGAGAGACTCTCATGGTGTTGACTTGTGGATGAGATATCCAAAAGTGATCTTGGCACAGTTGCAAAGATGCAGCATCTCACAACATAAACAAGAATTAGTGCAATGTGGAGGTAGGGTGGTGGGTTGTACTTGGGTAATGTTTAATTAACTCAAGATTGATCCCCACATACTCTGGATTCCAGAAATCTCCTGTGTACCCAAATGAGTGACACACACTGCTCCCAGATCATACACACAGGTACAAACTACAGGCCAACCGTATCATCTCTGAGACATCACTTACAAGTGCAGATTATTGATCAGTATGTAAGTCCTTATGTTCCAGCTAACCCAGTGACCAGGTCTACCCTTCATGTACAAAGTGCTAAGCTTGTCTGTAGATTCAGTTATCAGACTGAACTCACTGTTTTTAGGACAATGTCTTTCCACAGGGACCACAGCCCCATGCCTATTGTCAGTTACCCCATTGCCAAGCCTACCACACTTGACCAAAGTGTCATGATATCTTTCTTGAACCGAGGCTTAAGGTTCAATTTAATGAGTCATACTCAAAGACCATTCTACTGAGTCTAAGACATGGCCATGCCTGCCCCCATAGGCTGAGATACCAGAATGGCTCCTGTGAATCTGAATGTCATGTCATCCTGCTTGACAACACAGAGCTCAGGAATCAGTCATACAAAAATTCTGTCAGATGGTTTGTCCCAAATCTCTGGGCAGGCTGGATGATGAAGGACTTTTGTAGTGGATAGGTATTTGGGCTTCAGCTACGTGGCCAGCACCTCCCCTTTTAAGGGCGTGGCAAAACACCTGAGCCCCTTGAAAAATCGAGGCAGCTACGTGACTTGTCCCTTGTCCCGTCTCGCCTGCCTTTTGACTAAGAGGTTCCGGGTTCACCTCTCTGGCCGTCTAACTCCTCGCTGCTGCGACCTTAGAAGGCAGAGGGTTCACCGCTGGATCGCTTTCGTGTCCTTCCTTGTTTCGCCCTGGTTTGTAAGTTGCTTGTAAATAAAGCTATTTTGATAAAATTAAAATAATTGAGCTAGCCGTATATTTACAGCATACAATTGGCCTCTACAGACTTTCTCTGTGGAAACCAGTCTATTAGAGATGGAAAGACATATTTATTTTGCCAATTCACAAGCTTGTATAATCATAGAAACATGATACCACCAAACCAAACAAATAAAGCCCAATAATGGACCCAGATGTAATTGATCTTGACAAGTTGTTTGAAAAACTACTAAAAAAATTGTTTCAATGATTTGTAAGCTATAAAATGACAGATAAGATAGCAGAGAGCAAGTGTAGTTATGTATTGCTTAAGATTGAAGACATGGTTTAAGAAATTCATCATTAGGCAATGTTATTGTTAGCAAAGTATCATAGAACACATTTACACAATCACTAAGTACAGGTTCTTGAGGCAATCAAGAAACATGGTAAACAACAGAAGTATGAGACTATTGCTATCAGAGCTTGGCAAATAGTTTTATAGTAAATGATTTAAAAGACAAAAAAAGTACTCTAAAATATTTTTTAAGTGTAGTAAACATGTAAAACAGTAACCTCATAATTTATTAACTTTTGATTTTATTTAATTTTATGCTTCACATAATTAATTTTATGTGCTATACATTTGTACAACTGGAAAAAGAATTCAACTGTTCACAATAGCAGCACTACAGATCTACATGCAAAAGATAAATTATAATGTTAGAAGTGCTAAAATTTCATTAGGAATTGTCAAGTTCCACTATAATTTTATGAGAACAAAAGGAGATATATATTTTATAATTGACAAAAAAAGTCATTCTGTGGCACACAAGAGTAAATGAATTAAGGAACATGAACAAAATTCAACAAGGATATAGAACATAAAAAACAGAGATCTTAAGAGATGGCTCAAACTTCAGAGGACTTGCTGCTCTCGCAGAGGACTGGATGTTAGCACCTAGGTTAGGCAGTTCACAGGCACCTGTAACTCCAGTTAAAGAGGATCCAATGCCCTCTTCTGCCCTCTCAAGACACATGTACACATATATAGCATACACATATACATATACACAGTTAAAAATTGAAAAATAAATTGGTTTTTAAAGAAAATGTAAGAAAAATGGGAAAACAGTTGGAACTAAAGACCATAATAAATAAAATATAAAATTCAACAGACAATAAGTTCCAAAATGCAGAGGAGAGATCATCTGAAATTATCTAGTCACAAGGGCAAAAACAAACAAACCTCAAATTAATGAACAGTGCAGAAAGCCAGTGGAAATGATGCTATATTACCAAGTAAAAGAATATATTCATTTTGGAAATTCCAGGAGGAGCAACAACAAAATAGTACAGTAAGCTTATAAAAGGAAATAATGTCAAAACACTTTCCAGTTTGAAGAAAAAAAAGGAGCAACAAGATGGGGCAACTCAACGAGTCCAAGCAGATTGCACCACTCTCACCTATGTATGATCTGTAATATTCTTCCCTGAGAAAATTATTGAGACACTGCCAGTCATAGATATTCATGGCTGGAATTGTATAATTTATGTATAATTTATGTATAATTTATGAACTAATGTTCATAAAAAAACTTGTTATTTTTCTTTCAGAAATATGTATAGTCACCAGTGTTTTGAGAAAATCAGTTACTATGATTCAAACATACTCATCTAACAAATTGATTTGATCAACTAACTTAAATTTGAACAGAGATTTAGAAGAAAAAGGATATTTATAATGAAGAAAGTGGTATGGAAAGGACATAAATGTATACAACAAATGGTCTATCAGACAATTGAAAATAAATAATACTGGAACATAAATTTCATACTAATACAATAAGCCTGAACTTTATTTTGTTTACAATTAAGACCAAAACCAAAACAAAGCAGAAGAATGTTAATGATTGGTCAAAGCTGGTAGTTATACCTATTCTTGGTCTTCAGCATGACTAAAATGGAACTAACTAAAAACCAAGCTGCAGGGTACATCTGTGAAGGATTTTTCTTAACTAAATTATTTAAAGTAGGAAGTTCCACTTTTAATCCAGATCCTTTTTGGTGGGAAGATCTACCTTTATTCTGTGCCACACCATCTGGTAGTAGCCTATATAAAGGACATGGAAGAAGGAAGCTCTTTGCTCTTTGCCTGGTTGCACTCACTCTGGCTGTCAAGTCCATTCTGTCACATGCATTAGAGTTTATTTCTACAGGATTCTGGCATATACTGAAGAACATCTGAGATATCCACCCTCATGGGCTGAACAACTAACTACTGTATTCTTGGACATAGACAGCCACTGTTGGACTAGTTGGACCACAGCTTGTCTAATAAATAAGCCAGTCTAATAATAATAATAATAATAATAATAATAATAATAATCCCATATATATATATTCTATAAGTTCTATTTCTCTAGAGAACCCTGACTAATACACTAATATACTGGTTTAGAAAAACTATATGAGCAATGAGATTTATGGATTGGGGAGTACCACAATGGATGTGATGTAAATAGAACTACCCTTATTTTGCTTTGTAATTAATGTTTGTGGTTTATAGGTGATAAATTACCATTGGAATGACTACTTTATAACAGAAGGAGAGCCACTGAGATACTGGGTTTCCTTGCACCAGTGTGATAATTCAGTCTTTTAAAAAGAATTTCATTTTTAGAATTTTCCTATGCAGACTGAAAAATGATAGCAGAATAATTTCTGAAGTCATTTGTAACTAATTAGTAATTGTGGATTTGGGGAGATTTTTCTTTCTAAAATTTGTTCTTTTTGGGTTGTTTTCATTTTTTAAAATTATTTTTGGCATAATTGACACAATCTGATATAATATATGTGGATGGTATAAATGTTCATTTGGTATAACTTGAAAAAATGATGTCTTTGTTCTATTTACTGTCATTGAATGAGATTTTTTTTTTACTGACTAGCATGAGTTATTAAGAATTGAGAAGTTTTTCAGGTTTTACTGAATAAGTTAGAGATAATGTTTCAAAGTTAGAGTAGTTTATTATGGTTGATTTTATTTTAATAAAATCAATGTAAAAACTATATGTCCTATTACCCAGTCCAGGAAGGGTAGATAATATATAACCTATACTAAATGCTTGTTATAAATAAAATATTCTTTTCTTGACATTTTACCTTATTGTTCTTTTTTTTAAAGTCTATCTTTGGTCATCATATACATTTTTGCTAAAATCTGAGGGGTGAAACTGAAGTTTAAAAAGTTATCTTATTTTCATTTTTATATGTGTGCACATATGTGTCTGTGTGTGGTATGAGGACATGAGGACAGTGCTTGGGAAGGATGGAAAAGAGCTTTTAATCCACTCTAACTGGGATAAGAGGCTGTTTCTAGCAGCCCAACATGGGTTTTGGGAACTGAACTTAGGTCTTGGGTTCTCATAATCACTGGGTTCTCATAATCATCTCTCTAGCCCTGATAAAATGAATTTTTAAATTTAATTTATATACAAAATTGTGTACAAGACCTAAAGTTTTAATGAAAATCAATTTAGTACATAATAGCACTTGGATTTGTCTTTATGGATAAATCTGCTAAGATCACATCTTATTACTTTTTTTGAACTTTTGTTATAGTCAGGAAACAAAAATATTCAATATTGTCTTAATGATAGGAACAATGAAATCATCATATTATTTACCAGCTTTACCACCTTGCCGATTCCTCGGCTGATCTTGTTTCCACGAATCCTCAGATGGAAAGCCTCTGAGTCCTCATCCCTGGGGGTCTCAGTTGAACTGCTGCTTAGTCCCTTTCTCCTCATGCCTTATATACCATTCTCCACCCAGCCATGTTACTTCCTGGGATTAAAGGCATGTGTGCTTTCCAAGCAAAGGCATGAGATCTCAAGTGCTGGGATTAAAGGTGTGTGCCACCATGCCTGGTTCTGTTCCCAGTGTGGCCTTGAACTCACAGAGATCCAGACAGATCTCTGTCTCCCGAGTGATAGGATTAAGGATGTGTGCCACCACTGCCTGACCTCTATGTCTAGTCTATCAGCTGGATCTATCATCTGATCCTCAGATAAGTTTTATTGGGGTGCAAAATATATCACCACAGATATCCTTTTGAATTTTTGAACATGAATATGGTAATGAAATGGATTGACATTTATTGCACTCCATGAACAGGGAAAATGCTCACACCAAAATATTTAAAGCCCTAATTTCTCAAATAATGCTTGCCTTTACTAAGGGATGGAAAATCATGTTCATGTTCAATGGGTTTTTATTTATTTTGTTTATTTAGTTATTTTCAGATAATTATATTTCTGCTTCTAGTCAGACTCTTCTTGCTTGTCATGTTTAATTGAGAGCAAGAGCTTAAGTCACATATTAGTACAAAGACCATCAATTAAAAATGTCATATCAAAATGAATTAAAAGTAAATGGATTTATAGACCATCAGTGTTTCTGTCAAGAAATTTTATATTTTGACTCTCACATATCACTTGTATGAAATGTCTATCAAGATTTTTCTGATGTGACATATGCATCAACAATTACAGCAATTGCTTAACAATGTAAAATCAATTGGCATAAAGCTGTAATAAAATTATGTGATAAACCAGTGCAAGAATAAGCATACAGATTAATTGAACAAAATAGCAATTATAGAAGGAAAGAGTGAAAGTAATTAGTTATTGTATGATAAGTAGAGCATATTAAATTGAAATGCAAAAATTTACAGTCAAGTATGCTAACATAGTCATATATTTGTAAAATATATTTCTTTAATTTCATTTATTTTTATCTTATTATGTTTTTTTCATTTTCTCTTTTGTAATTATACAGACTTTGCTTTTATCCGAGGATAAAAATGAGCTTTAAAGTTTAGTTTAGAAGCCATCCAGAAACCTGAAACACCTTAAACCCAGGACTCTTAGTGACCACAGCAGGCAGGATCTCAAAAGAATTCACTAATAGGCAACCCACAACTATCATACTCTTCTGAGAACCAAAGAGGGCAACAGAAACCAAAACACAGAACACTGAATCAACAAGGACAAGACCAGGTATCATCACCTAGAATTACAATCAGCCCAAAGCCAGTTGCCTAGAGGCCAACATAAAAACAAATCAATAACAGCCATGACAATTATGTCTCCACTCAAGCATAGAAAGCCTACTACAGTAGGCAGTGAGAAATACAGTCCTGATGAAGCACAAGACAAAGACTACAAAATACCTATTACAAATATGTTAGAAATCTTTAAAGAGGATATGAATCAATCCATTAATGAAATCTGTGAAAACACAAACAGTAGAATGAATTGAATAAAACAGTTCAAGACATGAAAGAAAATAGAATCAAAATAAAACCCAAAATGAGGGAAATATGGAAATGAAAAATTTAGGAAGTCATACAGGAACCTCAGAGGCAAGCTGCACCAAAGAATACAATAGGTAGAAGAGAGAATATTGGCATGAATAAAAGAAAGTAGAAATGGATACACCAGTGGAAGAAAATGTTAAACAAACAAAACAAAACACGGCACAAAACATCCAGGAAGTATGGGACATCATGAAAAGATCAAGTCTATGAATAATAGGAACAGAGGAAGTAGAAGAAACCCAGGTCAAAGACACAGAAAATATTTTCAACAAAAATCATAGAAGAAAATCTCCTTAACTTAAAGAAAGAGATGCCTATTAAGGTACAAGAAGCATATATAACACCAAATAGACTGGACCAAAGAAGAAAGTCCCTTGGCACAAAATAACCAAAATTAAATTACAAAACAAAGAATATGAAAAGTTTCAAGGAAAAAAGAGCAGGCAAACTTATTAGAGTAACACCTGACTTTTGAATAGAGATGCTAAAAGCCAGAAGGGTCTGGATAGATGTTATACAAACTTCAAGAGACCATAGATGCCAGACCAGATTACTGTATCCATCAAAACTCTCACTCACAATAGATGGATGAAAAACAGGCATTTCATGATAAAACCAAGTTTAAGCAGTATCCATCTATAAATCTAGGCCTACAGAAGGCACTGGAAGGAAAATTTCAACCACAACAGGTAAACCACACCCAAGAAAACAGAAGAAATAAATAATATCAGATCAGAAAATAAAAAGAGGGTGGGAAAAATCCACACTACAACAATAAAATAATGGGAATCAACAAATATTGCTCATTGATAACTCTCCACATCAGTGGTCTTAATTCCTCGATTATCAAGATACTAATAGAATGGATTCAAACACAAGATCCATCCTTCTGCTACACCTGAGAAATACACCCAAACATCAAGAATAAATAAAACCTCAGGGTAAAAAGATGAAAAAAGATACTCCAAGCAAGTGAACCCAAGAAGCAAGCTGGTACAGCCATTTTAATATTTGACAAAATAGACTTCAAACCAAAAGTGATCAAAGGGGACAAGGAAGGACACTGCATACTTATCGAAGTAAGATCCACTAAACAGATATTGCAATTCTTAGTATTTATGTACCAAACACAAGGGCAACTAGGTTCATAAAAGAAACACTACTACAGCATAAATTACATATTGACCCTCACACAGTCATAGTGGGTGACTTCAATACCCCATTCTCCCCAACAGGCAGGTCATGTCATCCAGACAAATTACACAGAGAAATGCTTGAGATAAATGACCTCATAAACTAAAAGGACATAACATATTACAGAGAATTTTACCTAAATACAAAAGAATATATAACCTTTTCTCAGCAGCTCATGGTACTTTCTTTAAAACTGATCACATACTTGGACAGATATAAATTCTCAAGAGATACAGGGAAATGCAAGTAAAACGTTGTGTCCTATTTGACCACCACAGATTAAATATATATGTATACACACACACACACACACACACACACACACACACACACACACACATACATATACACACACATATATTATATATATGAAGGCTTACAAATGCATGCAAACTGAATTACTCACTACTTAATGAAAATTGGGTCTAGACTGAAATTAAGAAAGAAATTAACAAGGGCTTAGAATTGAATTAAAATTAAAACATACCCAAACTTTTGAAACACAGTGAAAGCAGTTGTAAGAGGCAAGTTCATAGCACTGAGTGCATTCATTAAAAAATTGAAGAGATTTCATGCTAGTAACTTAACAACACACCTGAAAGCTCTAGAACAAAAAGAAGCAAGCACACTCAAAAGAAGTAGACAGCAAGTAATCAAACTCAGGGTAGAAATCAATAATAGAGAACAAACAAAGAAAACTACAAAGAATAAAACAAATGGTTGAGAAAATCAGTAAGATAGACAAATCCTTATCTGAATTAGCTACAAGGTAGAGAGAGAAGATCCAAATTAGCAAAATTAGAAATGAAGAGAACATACCAATAGACACTGAGGAAATCTAGAGAATCATAAGGACTTATTTTATAAACCTGTACTCCACCAAATTAGAAAATCTAAAAGAAATGAATAATTTTCTGGATACATACAACTTACAAAAGTTAAATCAATACCAGTTCAGCAATATAAGCAGATCTATAACTCATAGTGAAATAGAAGAAATAATTATTTCTCCCCACCAAAATGCAAGCACAGGGCCAGATGGCTTTACCATAGAGTTCTGTAAGACTTTCAAAGAAAAGATAGTGCCAATACTCCTCAAATCATTCCACAAATAGAAACAGAAGGAACATTGCCCAATTATTTTTATGAGGCCTCATTTACCATGGTGCTTAAATCATATATAGATTGTACAAAGAAAAAGAATTACATACTGATTCCTCTTATGAACATAGATGCAAAAATTCTCAATAAAATAATTGACACAAAATCCAAGAACACATCAAAAATATCAACCACCATGTTCAAGTAGGCTTCATTCCAGAAATGTAGGGTTGGTTCAATATACAAAAAGCAATAAACATAATCCATCATATAAATAAACTGTAAGACAAACCCACATGGTCATCTCATTAGACACAAAAAGAGTCTTTGAAAAAAATCCAACACTCCTTCATGAAAAAAGTCCAGGAGAGATAGGGATACAAGGGACATACCTAAACATAGTAAAAGCAGTTTACAGCAAGTCCATAGTCAATATAAATTTAAATGGAGAGAAACTCAAAGAAATTGCACTAAAATCAAGAACAAGAGAATGTACACTCACTAGATACCTATTCAATACAGTTCTTGAAGTCTTAGCTAGAGCAATAAGACAACTGAAGGAGATCAAGGGGATACAATTTGGAAAGGAAGAAATCAAAGTGTCTTTATTTGCAGATAATATGATAGTATAATAAGTTACTCTAAAATTCCACGGGGAAACACATACAGATGATAATCACTTTCAGCAAAATAGATGGATACAACATTAATTCACTAAAATCAGAGTTCCCATACATACAAATGACAAACAAATTGAGAAAAAACCTGGACACAACACCTTTCATTATAGCCTCAAATAGTATAAAATATTATGGTGTAATTTAAACCAAGTAAATGAAAGACTTGTATAAAAAAATTTAGGGTAATGAAGAAAGAATTCGAAGGAGTTATCAGAATATGGAAAGAACCCCCCATGCTCATGAAAAATATAAGTAAATATATAAATATAATAAATAAGACCTCATGAACCTTAATATTTATATATGACAAATGACATTATCATGTAGACAAAGCATTAGCTACAAAATGGGAAAAGATTTTTTCCAACTACACATACAATAGAGAGCTAATATCCAAAATATATAAAAGAAATCTACAATTTAAATGCAATCCCTATCAAAACTCCAACAAAATTTTTCACAGATCTTGAAAGGGCAATTTTGAGCCTCACATGGAAATACAAAAATTCAGGCTAGCCAAAGCAATCTTGAATAATAAAGCCACTATGGGATGTATCACTACTCCCAATTTCAAGTTGTACTACAGAGAAACGATAATAAAAACATGATAGAGGCAGAAAACCAGACATGATGATCACTGGAGTAGAATTGAAGACCCAGACATAAGTCCACCTATAAACATCTGATTTTTGATAAAGAAGCCAAAAAATACATACTGGAAAAACAACAGCATCTTCAACAAATGGTGCTGGATAAACTGGATAGCTGCTTGTAGAAGAATTCCTATCAATCCATACTTATCATCATGCACAAAATTCAATCCAAATGGATCAAAGACATCAACAAAAGAACCTAAAAGAAGAGAAACTGGGAAACAGACTTTCTGAACAGAACACCATTAGCACAGACCCTAAGATCAACAATTAATAAATGGGACCTCATGAATCCTAAAAGTTAATGGATGACAAAGACACCATCAAGACAATGTGGCAGCTACAGAATGCAAAAATATTATTTACCAACTACTCATCTGATATAGGGCTAATATGGAAAATATATAAAAAGCTTTTAAAATTTGTACATAAGAAATAATAATAGGAAATAAGAAAACAAATACAATTAAAAATGAGTGTGGATATAAACAGAAAATTTTCAAAATAGGAAATTCAAATGCCTGAGAATCATTTAAACAAATGTTGAACATCCTTAGTCATTAAGGAAATGCAAATCAAAATTACTTTTAGATTNCATCTTACACCTGTCAGAATGGCAATTTTCAACAAAACAAATGACAACTCATTCTGGCGAAAATATGGAGTAAGTGGAAAACTCATCCATTGCTGGTGGGAGTGCAATCTTGTACAGTCACTATGGGAATCAGTGTGGCAGTACCTCAGGAAGCCGGCAATCAATTTACCTCAAAATTCAGCTACACCACTCTTGGGCATATATCCAAGGCATGCTTCATCTTACCACAAAGACACTGGATAAACCATGTTCATTGCTGCTTTGTTAACAATAGTTAAAAATTGGAAGAAAATAAAACCCTAGATGCTTGTCAAAGGATGAATGAACAAAGAAAATATGTTACCTTTACAATGGAAACATTACTAAGCTGGTAAAAACAAATATCAGTCAATCAATCAATCAATCAATGAATCAATCACTAAAATGAAGTGGCAAAATTTACAAGTAAATAGATGGAGCTAAGATAATCATCCTGATAACCCAGTCTCAGAAAGACAAATATGGTATGTATTCACTTATATGTGGATATTAGATGTTCAAGTCATTGAAAAGCAGGCTACAAACCATATAACCACAGAAGACACATAGACTGGGTGTGATGATGGGTCTTTCTAAGAAGGGGAAATAGAATACATAGTTATAAATGGATGAGAGGAAGGGACTGGAATGGGAGGATCAAACCATGATGTTACCTGCATTCTTTGTGTACATGCGTGTATTTATGTGTGTGTGTGTGTGTGTGTGTGTGTGTGTGATTGCTCATGAATTTTCCTCTATCTACTGTCCACAATAGCACGTGTATTGGTGTTGTATCTGTTCAGCTCATGTTTGTAGCAGAATATTATTTTAAGGTGTGTTACTTTTGTTTATGTTGCATTTGTTTAACTCTGTGAGGCTGTGTTACTGTGCCTGTCTAAAACACCTGATGGTCTAATAAAGAACTGATCAATAGTAAGGCAGGGCTGGCAGGCAGAGAGTACATATAAAAAGAGATGGAGGAGAAAAAGGAGAGCTAGGAGCCAGAGAAGGAGGAAGACTCCAGGGGCCAGCCACCCAGCTACACAGCAAGCCACGGAGTAAGAGTAAGATTATAGAAGTAAGAGAACGGGAAAAGCCCAGAGGCAAAAGGTTGATGGAATAATTTATGTTAAGGAAAGCTGGCAAGAAAAAAAGCCAAGCTGAGTCTGGGCATTGATAATTAAGAATAAATCTTTTGTGTGTAATTTATTTGGGAGCTGGGTGGTGGATCCCCTAAAAGAGTAAAATATAAACAACAATACATGTTTAGACAGTCATGTTTTTGACACTCTATGGGTGTAACTTCTGGCTTTCCTAGAAGAAACAATGTCATAATTCCTTTGGCTCTTAAAATATTTCTATCCCTTCTTCCACAATGATCCCTGAGTCTCAGGTTCAGGGGGTGTGTTATAGATGTATTGGTTGGAACTGGGCTCTACATTTCTGTGTTTTGATTGGTGAGTTTTCTGTAATGATCTCCAAATGTTACAAAGAGAAGGTTCTTTAAGGAGTGCCACGGCAACTCCAGTAGAGTCTGCGTAGCATGTGGAAAAACGTGCTTGTAGGCCTGAGGCTGAGACTTCAAGGAAGCTCTGCTCCTGGAGGGCTTGGCTGTTCCCCAAGAAGGAGGTGTACTCTACNCTTCACAGCCACAGTGACTGGGGGATATCTTTTCTTGTTGTTAGTTTTGTTTGTTTGTTTGTTTTTGTCCTTTTTTTTATGGGAAACATCAGTCAAGCCTGCAGCAGTTCTCAGGAACTGGACCAGAGAGTGACCCCCCTACTGTCACGCCACCACCTGATTATGCCTCAGGCTCAGGACCGACCCCTGGGTCATCCGAGTGTCCACTTTTGTGGGCTGTCTGGAGAGTTTTGCATGAGAATAAATCAACTGGAGATTATATGACCCAATTGCAAATCAGCAACAAGAGACTGGGACAGTAAAGATGGAGAGGGTTAAGAAAGTCCTAGATAACTCCACCAGCACTGATTCATATGGCCACCCTATAAAATCAGAAGAATACTTAGCAAGAAACTTGCATAAAATTCCCAAAAGGATATGTCATGGGAAATGGCAGTGGCTCATAGGGGACAGGTGGTGGAACCCTCCACAAGGAAATAATTCCCTGAAGAGAATAAAAAGTATTCCTAATCCCTTGCCTTATACAGGAGTCTATGATGAGTTAGGAAATAGGTGAGTAAATTACATGAGAGAAAAGGATTCCTATTACACCTTGCCACTTATGGAAAAGCTCAGGAGATGCCACTTATAAAAAAGCTCAGGAAAAGCAGGCCCCCTTGGTGTCTGCTCTCTAAGGAACAAAGAGATAGCATACTAAAACAAATTATGCCAGCTTTAGAATAGATAAAATATAATAAATGGAGAAGAGATAAGAAATATTGGGAATATATACCAAAAAAAAACATAGACAACAAAAAGATTGGGGTGATCTATGGCAGTAAGAAAGACAGAGAATGCCTATAGCCTCTTTCTCAAAAGCAAAAAGACTAAGAAGGGAACTAAGGGCTTTCAAGTGTTAACCACACAAGCTGTGGGCACCTGGCATGGACTCCCTCCCCTATTGTCTATTACATTTGTGGTTAATAAGTTTCTCATGTATTTTGAACAATACTGAATGATTGTTCTTGGGAATATCTGAGTGTGACCTGGGCACGGTCTGATTTATTGGGAAAAGTACATGTCCGTGAAGATTCTATATTCAATTCTAAGTTTTCCTTTTTACTAACTGACCACAAAAATGCTGTGCTTAGCAACAATAACCACAGTCAGCTTCACAGTTCCTTTGAGTCTGTGGCTGTCATCTTGTCGATCCTCACCCACCTGAGTACCAGAGACCCCCGGTTCTCCTACCTGACTGAGTCAGTCTGTGGCAAAGGAGGGGTGAGAACTATAATTATCTGTGGATAGAAGGACTAATATGTTGAATGTATTTAGGGATTAGGTTCATTTAATAAATTGGTGTTTGGAGGTTGTCCTCCTGTATATATGATTTCACTACCTCTCTGTAGTTGGCTAGGTTTCTGATACCAAGGATGATATCCCTCTTATTGAGCAGGTCATAAATCTATTAGAGAGCTGTTGGTTATTGCCAAGATATGTAGGCCACTACTGCAACTTTAGGGTTATTGTGCCAGTTGTTCTCAATAACAACTAAAATAGGGCTAAGAAAGAAGCTTTTTGATGAGAAATGAGATTTTGTAAGAGCTTACTTAAATGTAAAGCCTTTATCAAAAATTATAGTTATTTTTATGTTTGAGGTGTCAACAAAAGAATTCTGAGTTACAATCCACCCTTTAAAATTATATGATTCTAGAACGTCAAGTATACCAATGAGTTAGGACAGTGATAGTACACTTTAGGCTTTGCCATCTGAAAATAAATGGTTTCTGGTGAACTTTAAATGGGATAAATGCAGAAACATTTTTCCAGAACAATTGCTGTTGCACTGGTATATAAGGGATCTGTTAATTTGCTCATGTGATGAAACCATATTTGGTACAGCAGCTCCATTTAGCTATATTTGTACATATAGTTAAACATGCTGTAGTTCACCATGTTCTCCAAGATTCATTGGTATACCATGTGGGACAAACAGGTGACTTGAATGGGGCTTTGATGAAAACTAGTCTTCCTACATTTTCTGAGTCCTTAATGGTGCCGTTAATCTATCCGATAATTTCAAAATTTTGGTACTATATTTGGATTACTATTTTTTCTGGAAAGAAACAGTTATATTGCTCTTTACTTGCTTTTCTCTAGCATGAGGGCTTACACTCTATAGCTCCAGGAACCAGTGTCAGGATTTCACCAACTTATGAGTTTGAGTAATCTTGTTATATATTACAAAAATGGAAGAATAGCACAGGATGTATATGGAACTCACTGTACTCACCTTGAGATAAGAGTACATTGATTATCTTATTTCCATGAGCCTCTAGTGGCTAATGGATGACAGTAATGCTTTAGGGCTCAGATAAGAAGCAGTGCTATATAGCCCACAAGGGGAACTGTCTCAGTGAGAAATTGTCTCAATTAGGGGGTCCTGTGGTATGCTCATGAGGGATTTTATTAATTGGGTTGAATGAGGTGGGTTGCAGAACCATTTCATGAGCTGAACGCTAGGATGAGAAAAAGGAGTGAGTTGCTTTCTGACAATGCATGTATTCATTGGCTCTCTGCTCTTGACTGTGGATGTCACTAGTTGTTTCATGTTCCTGCTACTGTGACATCTCTGCAAAGATGAGCTGTAAGCTGGACTTGGGAGTTGAATAAACCATTTTCTTTTAAAGTTGTTTTTGTCAGAATATTTTATCACTGCACTAGGAAGAAAATTAAGACACCACTCAACCATATGAATATCTCTAAACTTTATAATCATTTTCTATACAACAAATGGAGCCAAATGTCTTAGCTCAAACTATTCTAATATTGTCTAACTCATGTTCCATATTTTAGTCAAATAACAAAACAATATTTTAGAAATTTTCATAATACTTTGCTACAACCTATTGCAGATCCTCTGTTTATTGGGTCCTTAAATTTTACTGTATCTAGTTTTGTGTTCCTTTAATAAATAAATAATAAATAATCATCCTGAATTCTTAATACCATAATTCTCAACCATTCCTTATATTTCTGGGTATATAAATAAAAATATCTAAATAAAGTTTCTTAAAAATTTAGCACAGCATCTTGTGTATTACATTTTACACCTTTCCTTTGGAAATCTACTGAAACATAAGTATATTTATAAGTTTGGAAGCAGAGGCATATTAAGATGTGTGCTGATGAATCTACACTGTTTAACAGGGAAATTACCTCAGGAGGGGCACTTTAATTTGTTCAGGTAATGTTTGTTACTGAATTTCAAAATCATTTTCTTGATATTAACAAGAAAGGCTTAATTTCTTATCGTTATGTTTAATGTCAGACATGATTACTAGGTCACTTTTGCTAGTTGGAAAACAAGCACAACCTTGAGACAAGCAAAGTAGAAAACGCCTAGGTGCTAAGAGTGGTCCACAACTAGGATTTGAAGTTCAAAAACCATCAGTATACTTGAAAATGATTTTTCCTCAGACTCCCAGACAGTTATATAGTTTGGGCAAAACCTTCAATTCTGGCTTTTTGATATGCCTATAATGATAGGCAGCCATGTCATTGTTAGGTTTCTGTATTCCAGAACTGCAAGCAAACACATTGTTTTAAGATGCTACTTCTATGCTTATTTGCTTTTTAATATTTGAAATTCAAATTATTCTTTTGAAAGATTTTCTCAGAAATGTTGTTTTGTGTTAATTTGATTCTGATTGTTCTTAAAATGAATAAAACTACCACAAAATGTAAATTTTGGAAGTGTATATGAACATTCAGTTCTCTTGGGTATATGATTGAAGTAAAAGTTTTATGGAAAAGATTATGCTTATCTACAGTTGTATAAATTTCACTAGCAGAGAATTTTATACAATGCTCATATTAATATACAGTCTCAATTCTGTTAGACAAAGAACATGGTAAATAAGACAAAGCGACAGCCTACAGAATGAGAAAAGATCTTCACCAACACCACATCTGACAGAGGACTTATCTCCAAAATACATAAAGAACTCAAGAATCTAGACATCAAAATATCAAACAATCCAATTGAAAAATTGGCTACAGAACTAAACAGAATTCTCAAGAGAAGAAACTCAAATGAATGAAAGACATTTAAGGAATTGCTCAACATCCTTAGTCATCAGGGAAATGCAAATCAAAAAGACTCTGAGATACCATCTTACTTACACCTGTCATAATGGCTAAGATCAAAGAAACTGATGACAGCTTATGTTGGAGAGGATGTGGAGCAAGAGGAACACTTCTCCACTGTTGGTGGGAGTGCAATCTTGTACAGCCACTTTGGAAATCAGTATGGCGGTTTCTCAGAAAACTGGGAATCAATCTACCTCAAGACCCAATGATACCACTCTTGGGCATGTACCCAAGGCATGCTCAATCATACCACAAGTACACTTGATCATCTATGTTCATAGCAGCATTATTCATAATAACCAGAATCTGTAAACAACCTAGATGCCCCCCAACCAAAGAGTGAATAAAGGAAATGTGTTACATATATACAATGGAGTATTACTCAGCTGTAAAAAACAATGACATAAAATTTGCAGGTAAATGGATGGAACTAGAAAATATCATCCTGAGTGAGGTAACCCAGACTCAGAAAGACAAACACGGTATGTACTCACTCATAAGTGGATACTAAATGTAAAGCAAAGGATAACAAGACTGCAACCCACAACTCCAGAGAAGCTAGCTAACAAGGCAGACCCTAAGAGGGATACATGGATCACCCTGGGAAGAAGAAATAGATGAGATCTCCTGAGTAAACTGGGCATGAGGGGGGCTATAAAAAGTAGGGGATGGGGAATGAGAATATAAGGGAATGGGATGGTTGAGCTGGAACAAGGACAGAATGGGAGAGCAATGAAAGAGATATCTTGATATAGAGAGACATTATGGTGTAGGGAAAAATCTGATGCTAGGGAAGTTCCCAGGAATACACAAGCATGACCCTAGCTTAGACTACTAGCAATAGTGGAGGGGATGCCTGAAGTGGCCTACCCCAGTAATCAGATTGGTGACTACCCCAATTGTCATCATAGAGCCTTCATCCAGTGACTGATAGAAGCAGATACCAAGATCCACAGCGAAGCACCAGGCCAAGCTCTGGGAGTCTGGTTGAAGAGAGGGAAGATGGATTATGTGAGCAAGGGGCATCAAGATCATTATGGGGAATTCTACAGAAACAACTGAACCCAGCTAGTGGGAACTCACAAACTTTAGACCAAGAGCTGTAGAGCCTACATGGGACTGGACTAGGCCCTCTATATCAGCAAGACAGTTGTGTAGCTTGGTCTATTTAAGGAGCCCCTGGCAGTGGGAGCAGGATCTATCGCTGGTGCATGAGCTGGCTTTTTGGAGCCCATTACCTATGTAGCATACTTTGCACAGCCTTGATGCAGGGTGCAGGATCTTGGACCTGCCTCAATTGAATGTACTAGGCTTGGCTGACTCCCCATGGGAGGTCGTACCTTTTTGAAGGAGGGGATGGGGTGTCAGTTGAAGGGGAAAGCTGGGGGGGAGTGGGAGAGGGGATGAGAGAGGCATCTGTGGTTGGTATGTAAAATGAATAAAAAAATTTTTTTCTTTTCTCCCCATTTTTTAATTACGGAATTTTTTATTCATTTTATATACCAACCACAGATCTCCCTCTCTTCCCAAAAAAATTCTTAATAAAGAAAAAAAATCATCTTTTCAGAACTGAATAAAAATTATAAGCTATGTGCTAATGCTAATGCTCACTGCATTAGATTTTTTTTATAGTAGTCATTTTTATGGGATTGTGGTTATATATTGTTTTGCTTCAATATATATTTTTCTAATAAATAATTAAGGTTTTCCCATGTTTATTAGTCATTAAAATATTGTAGTGTTCTGAACATGTTTCTATTGTATATTAAATTTATATTCATTTGTACCTATGTGCTCTAAGTATAACATCATTGATGAATATATGTTTTAAAACCATCACTGGAAGCTGGAGACATGACTCAGTGGTCAATCACACTTTTTGCTGTTGCAAAGTACCTGTATTTGGTTTCCAAATCCCATGTGGTGGTTTCAAGCATCTATAACTCTGGATGGAGGGAATCAAATACCCTCTTCTGATCTTCATGAACACCATATAGGCCCACAATATGGTGTACATGCAAGCAAAACATTTATTCACATAAAATGAAATAAGCAAACCTAAAATGTATTCTTCCACTATTGCGAGATTTCAATTTTCACTTCCTTCAAATTGTCTTTCAATGAGCAGGTCTTAATTTTAATGTAATCTAATTTACCCTTATATTTTGTGGGATTTTATGAAATTTCCAATCAGTTTTCCTATTTCAATGTTATGGAGATGGTTTGTGGTTTTGTATTAATTATTTACAGCTTTAACATTCACATTCAGACTTACAATTCATATTTGTGATTTTTCATGATGACAGACATTGTGTGAATTTTTTTCAAGATAGATATGCACAAATGTCTATTTATTCTAGGAAGGGCACTGATGCCAAACCAAAGAATCAATTCCACCCAAGTACAGCTTGATAAATCAATACTTTTCCTGTGGTCATTTACAGGAGCATAAGTGAGGGGTTACTTACCAGGGTGAGTCAAAAGCAGCTACCACACACTAAAAAGCAATTCAAGCATGAGCTCTGCTTCCTGGAGCTGTCTGCCCAACTCTCAGGCAGCTTCACCAGAGGGATTCTTATTTCCCCAGGAATGATTTACCACTTTTATCCTTTTCAAAAGGAACCTTGTAAATCTTGGACATATCTGAACTTCATACACCTCAAACGTTTTGTAAAGTTTCTGAACCATCTGAATTTCCCTTCTCCCTGCAGTTTGGGGCATTTCTATTTGAAGAAGTAGCTAGCTATACAACAGGCAGAACACTGGCTTTTTCTTTTCTACCTCATAGCTATCTAGTTGACCAAGCTCTACCATCATTCACTGACAATGCCATCATTTTCTTCATTGAAATGTACTGATAACATAAAACTAATGTCAAAAACAATCCATGGATTTTTTATAAATTGTTTTATTGAAATGCAAATTTAAATTTGTTTGTAGACTGTGATGGCTAATCATATTGTCAACTTGACTACATCTGGAATCAACTATAACCCAAATAGTGGACATACATGTAAGGGATTATTCTTGATTAGGAACCATAATTACAGATCATTTGAGGTCAGGTGAACCATTTTAAATCTGGGCCACAAATTCTGGTACAGAAAAGGACCTGGAAGAAGGAATCCTTTGCTTTTTTCCTGCTTGCCCTCACTCTCACAGGCAACTTCATCTATTCTGCTGAGGAAGTATTCTATGCTGTTATTAGAACCTACTTCCACTTTAGGGTTCCAATGTTTATAGGAGACCAGCTAAGACATCCAACCTTGTGGAATGAACAGCAATCAGATTTTTGGCCTTTCTGTTGGGAGACAGCCATTATTGGGGTATCCAGATCACAGCCTGTAAGCTACTCTACTATCTCCTCTTAGTGTATATCGTTTCATTCTATCAGATCTGTTCCTCTAGAGAATGAATACTAACAGTTAGACATATCTGCTGTACTTTTTTCTAGGAAAAAATATCTTCTAACTTTTGCTACTATATCAGTAGAGATTAGATTTCTGAAGCTGCCTACATGAGAAAAATGAAAGCAAAACCTGTGTGTTTTTCACATAACTCCCAAGAACTGAGGAAAAAAAGACCACTGTGATTATTTTGTGTAGGAGAAAGACTTTTCTGAGTTGTCATTGAATGGATCATGTTTGTTTGATACACACATTTCTTATTCCTTTTTCAGTTTGTAGCCCATTCAACTAATTTGTGAATTTTATAGCCACTGTCCAAGAATATCTCATGTTTAATTCCAATTCATTGTCTCTATTTAAAACTAAGGGATTAAACTTCAAAAACATCACAAAGTAGTTTTGATTTGTGTTTCGACAATGACAAAGGATGTTGAACATTTCCATAAGTATTACTCGGGTTTCGGCTCATTTATGTATACAATCATACCATCTGCAAATAACAATACTT
Source organism: Neotoma lepida (assembly GCA_001675575.1). Classification (NCBI taxonomy): domain Eukaryota; kingdom Metazoa; phylum Chordata; class Mammalia; order Rodentia; family Cricetidae; genus Neotoma; species Neotoma lepida. Next base: position 578,110 of record LZPO01087147.1, read on the forward strand.
TTACTTCTTCCTTTCCAATTTATATCCCAATAATCTCCTTCAGTTTTCTAATTGCTCTAGCTAAGACTTCAAGCACTATGTTGAATAGGTATCAAGGGATAGAGTGGACAACCTTGTCTTGTTCCTGATTTTAGTAGAATTGCTTCAAGTTTCTTTTCATTTAAGTTGATATTGGCTGTGGGCTTGCTATAAATAACCTTTGTTATATTGAGATGATAAGTTGAGATATTATGTTGATATTCCCCTTGTATCCCTCTCTCTAGGATGCTTTTTTATCCTGAAAGGGTGTTTGATTTTATCAAAAGCCTTTTCTGCATCTAATGAGATGACCATGTGGTTTTTTTCCTTCAGTCTGCTCCTATAGTGGACTGCATTTATTGGTTTATATATGTTCAACCATTCATGCATCTCTGGGATGAACTCTACTTCATTATGATTGGTGATCTTTTGATGTGTTCTTGGATTTGGTTTTGGCAAGTATTTTATTGAGACTTTTTGCATATATTTTCATGAAAGAAATTGGTCTGTAATTTTCTTCTTTCTTTGATTATTTCTTTAGTTTATATATTAGGGTAATTGTGGCCTCATAAAAAGAACTCAGCAATATTTCCATTTCTATCTTGTGGAAAAATTTTAGGAGTATTGAAACTTATTCTTTGCAGGTCTGGTAGAATTTTTCACTGAATACATGTGGCCATGGCTTTTAATTTTTTAAAATTTCTATTGGTTTGGAGACTTTTAACTGGAGATTCCATTTCATTAGTATTTGGAGTGGGCTAGATGGGGGACTGAGAGGTTCCTCATGAAGCATGAAAGCTGAGTCCACCACCAGGTTTGGCAGAGTCCCCAGGTGACAGAGTTAGAATTGGAGGATATGTGCTTGTACGTGGTCTTCTACAGGGCTGTAGATGAGACTGGGGAATTTCAATGGAGCACAAGAAGAAGAGTGAAGACCGAATATCTGATCTCTAGCCCAGTGTGGCCACTAGGTTATCAGGTAAGGAGTGTTTATACCTATCATTGGTTGACACAAAGGAGCTAGAATAGTTTAGAAGGGTGCGCTGAAAGAGTTGACAGGAAGAAGAAAAGCAGAGTATGGAACACGTTTTTATGGAGTCCCCAGAGAGAGGAGGCAGAAAGCCCCTACTAATGGTCTCCTATAGGGTTTGTGATGATACTGTAGAATTTGCACTAGAGTCCAAGAAGGACAGTTATGATTGCCTTCTTGATTCCCATGCTAGCCTGGCCACTGGGTTTTGTACCACAAATCCTAATTGGTCTTAATAAAAACCTGGAGCCAGATATCCAGGTAAATACTCAAAAATTAGTGAAGCAGAGCAGCCAGCCACTAGTTCTTACCTCTATGAAATCCTCAGCCAAAAGGGAGCTGAGCTCTTGTCTCTTCCTGCCTTATATTCTTCTCTCCACCCAGCCATATCACTTCTTGTCTCTACCTCCTTAGTGCTGTGATTAAAGATGTGAGATCTCAAGGACTGGGATCAAAGATGTGTGCTACCACTGCCTAGCCTCTATGGCTAACTAGTGGCTGACTCTGCCTTCTGATCTTCAAGCAAGCTTTATTTGTTAGAGCATACACAAAATATCACCACAGGTTTCCAGGTAAAAAGTTCTTCTAAGTAATGGCAGGTGACACAAAATAATAGGAATGGGATATAAAGAAGTTAGGGATGGTTGAGAGTGTCCACAGGAAGGAAGAAAGCTGGGTCTGCAGGGTTTGATGCAGTCCCCAGGGAATGGAGGTAGTGAGTGAGGACAAGTAGGTCTGTGAATTTTCAGTAGGCTTTTAATTTTTTTAATTTACATACAACATATTGATCATATTCTTTGCCCTTACCCAACTCTTCCCAAACCTGCCTCATCTCCTAACCCACACAACTTCACATCTTCTCTCCTTTCTCCCTCTCTCTCTCTATCTCCCTCTCTCTCTCATCTATCACTCTCTGAAAAAAAACTGTTAAAACAACAACAACAAAACCCCCAGAAAGCTAGAATAAGATGAAAATGTCAAAACAAAACAAAAAGTCCACCCACACACATACAACAAGAAAAACAAACAAACCAAAAACCCATGGAGTTTTGTGTTTCCAACTTCTCCAGAGTGTGTGGTCTTCCCTGAAGTATGATTGATATACTAGTTTCACTAAATTGGAGAAAACTGATTTTTTTTGCTTTCACAGAATATATCAGTAAGAAATATCTTCTTGATTAAGGGTAGGACTTTGTATCTACTTCTTTGGATTTGTTTGATTTGAACTTATGCATGATGTCGCAGTATCTGTGAATTATATATGTATTAGCCTTATTGTATTTGAACTAAGCTGTTTTCTGGAGTCATCCACAACTCTGGCTCTCGTCCTACTTCCTCTTCCACAAAGACACCTTAGCCTTGAGAGGGGTGCCAATAGCCCAGAGGCATAGGATAAAACCAAATACTGCTCTTAAACACAAACAAACAACAGAAACCCAGAGCAATAAAATGAATCCTAATGACACTGTGCTACACTCATAGGTAAATACCTTCCTCAGCCATTGTAAGAGGAGCTTTCTCTTGCAGATGGGAACAAATATAGAGAACAACAGCCAAAAAGTTAAGCAGAGAATGAGAGACTTTGGAGCATTTGGCCCTAAATGGGATGTCTGGATGAAATCCCTCCCCTGAAGGCTCAGAAGACCCTGTGGAAGAAAAGGCAGAGAGTGGCAGAGGGGATGCAGGACACCAAGAAAACAAGTCCCTGTAAATCAACATGAGCAAAGCACATATGAACTCACAGAGACTGAGGAAGCATGCACAGAACCTGCATCAGTCTGCATGAGGCCTTTTGCATGTATATTATGGCTTCCAGTTTAGTGTTTTATGTAATTACTGAATGTTTGAAAAAGTGGATCGCTGTTTCTTATGCCTTCTTTTGGCTCTTTTTCCTGTTTATTTTTTTCTAATTCTAATGTGTAAGTTTTTGTTTTATCTTATTATATTTTAGTTTTATATTATATTATATTTTATGATTATCCCTTAGAAGCCTGTTTCTTGTCTAATGAGAGACAGAAAGGATGTGGATCCAGATGGGAGGGCATTATGAGAGGAACTGGGAGGAAAAGAAGGAGAGAAAATGGTAATTAGGATATATTATGAGAGAAAATATCCATTTTCAAAACATGGGGAAAATCAAGAGGTACACACACACACACATACACACACACACACACACACACACACACACACACACACACACACACACATAGAGCAATGAATGATAAAAGTGGCCATGAATCTGAAAAAGAACAAGAATGGGTATATGGAGAGTTTTTGGAGTGAGGAACGGAAAGGGGGAATCAAGTAAATATATTATAAAAAAATGAAAGACATAATTTTAAAAAATGGTTTGTCCCTTAACATTTTTTGCCACTACTGTATTAGTATATCTTTCAGGCAGGTTTCTTTTGTAGGTCACAGAATTTTTAGCTATGTGATACTTATGTTTACTTTTCTCCCCTAGTAGTGTATAAGTGCCTTTCATCCCCATGAATTCAAGTCAGTAAAGGTGGAGCTTCTAGTTGGGGACCAACTCAAATTCTCCATGTTAGTTGACCTAAGTGAACTTCAGCAATAGTGCCTTAATGCCAGGTTGTGGAGGGTAACCAATAGCCTTGGCAATATCTTCTGATCTTTGGTGGTTTTCAAGTGGCTTTTTCAACTATATATAACCCATTCATAGCACTATAGGTTTTACTTGGTGCCATGTGATGTCTTGTTGAGGCAGTGTCTTTTCCTATTATGTGGTGAATCTATTTAAATTCATTTCATATGTGTATATATTTTAGGAATATTCTAGAGTAGTGTTGTGGAATAGAATGTTTAATTATGTAAAGATATGTGGCATTTGTTTATGCTGCAGAATATTTCTTTAGTTAAGTAATGTAGATTTTTTTATTTTTTTATTAATTTTTTACTCTTTGGGAGCCTACCACCAGAACCCAAATAAATACAGGGAGACTTATTCTTACTTTTGAATGCCTGGCCTTAGGTTGCCTTGTTTCTAGCCAACTTTTCTAACTTAAATTATCCCATTTATCTTTAACTACATTTTGCCTCTGAGCTTTTTGCCTCTCTTTATTCTATATATCTTTCCTCTTACTCCATGGCTGGCTGTGTGGCTGTGTGGCTGTGTGGCTCACGCCTGGCATCCTCCTCTCTTTCTCCTTTTCTCCCTCCTCCTCTCTTCCCTAGATTTCTCATTCTACTTATTCTATCTGCCTGCCAGCCCCACCTAACCTTTCTCCTGCCTAGCTATTGATGACTCAGGTCTTTATTAGACCAATCGGGTGTTTTAGGCAGACAAAGTAACACAGATTTACAGAGTTAAACAAATGCAACATAAAAGAATGCAACCTATCTTTGCATCATTAAAAATTATTGCACAGCATAAACAAATGTAACATATTAAACATATTCAACAACAAAATAAAGACATGTTTCATTTATGTTGCAGAATAAGTGTTTAATTATGTAAAGATGTGTTTCATTTGTTTGTGCTGCATTTGTTTAGCTATGTAAAGATTTGTTACATCTGTTTACTGAATATTTGTTTAACTATGTAAAGATGGGTTGCATTTGTTTTACCTTTCCTGCCTAAGACACCTGATTGGTCTAGTAAAAATCTGAATGGCCAATACCTGATTGGTCTAGTAAAAATCTGAATGGCCAATAGCTGGGGCAGTAGAGGGATAGGCAGGGGTGACAGGCAGGGAGAATAAGTAGGAGGAGTAATCGAGTAATCTATGATCAGGAGAAAACTAGGGAGAAAGAATGGGAGATGCCAGGAGCCAGCCAGCCAGGCAACCACCAGCCAGACATAGATGAAGCAGGAAAGTAGGCCATACAGAATGAAAGAAAGGTAAGAAGCCCTAAGGTAAAATTTAGATGAAGAGAAACAGGTTAAAATAAGTTATAAGAGCATGTGAGACAAGCCTAATCTAAGGCTGATCATTCATAACTAGTAATAAGACTCCATGCCATGATTTGGGGCTGGTGATCCAAGAAAGTCTACTACACAGTAACAGATTTCAATATGACTTTTCAAATGCTTTTACTGTTACTTGTCCTTCTCCATAGTTCATGCCTTCCCACTCCCCTCCAATTTTATCCTCCTATTCTTGTTTTACCTTTATCTCTTCATAATACTATACTCTATTTCTCCTTTCTTGGAATATCCACACCTCTTCCTCCATACTAGTCCCTGAGAAGCTTTGTAATCTCTATGATTATTCTGATTGAAACACACACATCTAAAGCTTAAAAGCTAATAAAGAGAAAATGCAATATTTGTGTTTTTGTGTCTAGATTACCTCATGCAGAATGCTTGTTTCTAGAGATGCCCAATGGTACCAAAATAAAGGTGATCGATTGTCAGATGTATACACTATGTAGGTAAGATTCAGGAGTAGAGACATGTATTTAGGAGTTGTTATCTTATAATGGCATATTAATGAATAAACATTGAAGATATTTCCATTAAAATGTGAGTTGAAAAGTATGAAGAAACACCATGGGGAGGTCTGTGAATCTTTTAATAAATTTTGTGAGAATATTTAAGTTCACTAAATGAGAGAGAAAAGATATATTTGAATAATTAGGACAAAAATAATGTGCCATCCTGAAAGCCAGAGTCAAAAATCTATCCATAAAATTACTATGTTAAACAATTTTAAATACTAGTGACAATTCAATAAGGATATTACTAAAGATAAACTATTAATTAAGGCATCTTATAATTCTGAGAATCTTATTATGGTTGTAATTACAATGACTGTAAGAAAGAAAAGAAATGAATTGGAGCAGGATTATCTTTTTGAAGAGTTTAATATTAAGTGTATGATAAAAATGAACTCATGATAGGGAAAGAATAGAGGCACAGATCACTTTTATTATTGGATAATTACAGGGGAGTATATTTTTAAATAATGCAGTTAAGAAAAATATCATGCTATTTTCAGAACAATTGTTTTTTTATTTTTAAATAGACAATTATCACAAAATTAGTTACAAAATTAGAACAGTAAAAAATATTGTTACAATTCTGGAAATTATTTTAAAAGCTCTTAGAATGAAGTTGCTTACAGAACCATATTCTTTCTGGAGGTTTGCAGTAGAAGCTTTTTGCATGTTTTTCATAACTTCTGTAGTCCACCTGTATCCCTTGACTGGTTACTCCATTGCTCCTTAACACCAGTAACTGCTTCTGTCCTACTCTTGCAATCATCACATCATTTTTTATGACTCTTTTTCTTCTTTGTCTTCTAAGGACTAATATGATTATGTTGTGACCACTCAGGTTAAAGAAAACAAAAAACCTGTTATTTTATCAAATTGTCATGGACATCTCTATAATCAGTTTTTCATATGAGATAACATATTTCAAGATTCTGCAAATTAAATTGTAAACCTCTTTGGGGGATACATTATTCTGTCTACCACTATAAGAGACAAATGATGAATTCTTGGTTTTTAATGAGACAAAAAGTGTGGGAGGTCAGCTCCCACTTTTTCCCCAGGGTACTCTTGAGGAGAGAGGGATAAGAAATATTAGATAGATAATGACGCAATTCACAGAGTCTGTCTGATAGTCAAAAGGGTTTATTTTGGGATAACTTACAACAAACAAAGCGAGGTTGGTCGCAGGGTCCAGGAGAGGTGAGGCATGGTCCAACAAGGTTCTCTGGAGAACTCTGCCTTCGTCCATAGTCCTAGCATCCAGACTCCAAGACCACGAGGTAGCCAATAGAGACTGGGCACATACGCATTTCAGGTCTTAAGGGGTCCCCATCTCGGCCACACCTCAGGCAGGGGTAACTAGCAGTTACCTGCTGCCTACTAGGGTCAGTGCTTCAGGGGTGAAGCACAGACAACCACCCAAAGAGATAGAAATATAGTGGGGAGAGAAACAGACAGAAACATAGGATAGTTTCAGGAGGTCCTTGATGGGAATGTCATTCTTTATGCTATGAATATGTGTTGCTCTAATTGGTTGATAAATAAAGCTGTTTGGCCAATGATGAGGCAGAATAAGGTTAGGCAGGACATTCTAACTAGAGAGAGGAAAAGAAAGCGCAGCTGAGCAGATGCTGCTAGCTGCCACCAGAAGCAGCAAAATGTAAAGGTCTAAACAGCTGCAGGAGCCAGGCAGGACCGGACAAAACATTTGTTTACAAATGGCCCCCAAATGATGGGGATGTCTTTCTGTATGCTGTGAATATGCGTTGCTCTGATTGGTTAATAAATAAAATGCTGATTGGCCAGTAGCCAAGCAGGAAGTATAGGTAGGATAAGTAGACAAGGAGAATTGTGGGAAGAGGAAGGCTGAGTCAGGGGATACTAGCCAGCTGCCCAAGGAGCAACATGTAATAGGATACATGTAACTCCACGGAACACGGGACAACATATAGATTAATAGAAATGGGCTAAGTTTAAGTGTAAGAGCTAGTCAGTAATAAGCCTGAGCTAACGGCCAAATAGTTATAATTAATATAAGCCTCTGAATAATTATTTTATAAGTAGCTGTGGGACCGTGGAGCCTGACAGGACCCGGAGAAATCATTCACCTACAGGTCCTGGATGAATATCCACTAGCCCCTTCTGTCTCTTCTGAAGGGCTTTTTATAGGAATGCAAAGGGGTGGAGCACAGACTCTTCCAATCACCTGGTAACCACACACGTGGTCAAGCAATCCTCTAATGCAGCTCTGCTGGGTAAAGCAAGCTCAGATCTCATTAAGAAACCTCCGTGGCCCTCCACAAAAAAGTCAGAAAAGGAAAGCAAATGACAGATAAAGTGATGTGGCAGTGAAAGAATTTGGAAATACTCTTTTAAATCCATCAATTTCCACAATGCAGTAGGCGCAAAGAATTTCTGTTGATAGTGAGAATGGAATTAGAGACACTTGGGGTTAGTCAGAAGTGAGGAAAAATATAAAACAGTCATTTAAGAGGGTATGAATGTGAATGAAATAGGACAATAAAATGTAATCAAGGACACTAAATATGCAATTGAAGCATAATTTTGTGATTTTCTTTAACTATATTTAGCTTCATGTAAACTAAATATTCTGTTATTTTGAGTTGTAATTTTACAGAATGATTGAGCAAATTCAGAGATGAGTGAAGGTGCTAAGATGAAATGAAAAGAAGTTATTAAAATAATTTGGCATTGAAAATTGAGCTTTCAGTGGATGCTAAGTATTGAAAGCTGAGAATATTTTTTGAGTTAGATATTCTTATTGGATCAAACTTTATTCAGAGATATCTGGTATTGCAAGTCAACTAGAAAACTAGTCAGTGATAGTGCCATAAGTGAATTTCATATTTGAACTTATGGAGATATTGCAGTTATTCTTGATTGCAGAAAGGGTGTGATGATACCCTTTACACAAGTGATTCTCATCCTTCCCTTTACACAAGTGGTTCTCATCCTTCCTAATGCTGCAACCTTTTAATACTGTTCCTCACATTGTGGTGACCACCCCAACCATGCAATTACTTTCTTTGCTACCTTACAATTGTAATTTCACTACTGTTATGAATTATATATAATATCTGATATGCACAATACCAAAGGGGTTGCAAACCACAGCTTGAGAACTATTGCTTTATAATTTAATGTTAAGTAGATAGCAAAGGTACAAATTGAAAATAAGTGATTTCACTAAGAGAAAATGTATGTGCACAGAAATTACCAGAAGTCAATATAAAATTAATGTTAAAATGGAAGTCAGATACAATCTGACATTATTGACAAGAGTAGAGAGGAATAATGGGAGCTCATAAGGATATGACATATAGAATATACAATGTTTGGAAGTGACTAAGCTAAGAAGGAAAGAATGGATTGGAATAGCAATAAACAGAAATAGAACTACTAATATCCATTCTAATGCAATATCATGTGGTACAAAAGACTGGGAGGAATGATTACTTTTACCATTTAAGGTGGTTGCAATTACTAGATTTACAAATTAAACAAAGCATATGAATAATTGCTAACTGCCCATTTGATATCTTCCTGTGGCAGCATTTTTAAATTTTATATTTAAAAGTGGTATTCCATACTGTAGTTTTTTTTTAATCCATCATTATGAATGAAATTGATCTATGTTGACTTATATTACTTTAAATATATATACATCTATATAATATCTATTATATATGTGTGTATACACCTCTTTATCTTAATGAAATTTACTCTTCTAATATAGTATTACCATTATTAACTTATCTAAAGTATTTATGGCAAATGCCCTTTTGGCTATTAAAATAAGCCTATAATAATAATCCATGCCAATCTATGTTTTAATTAAAACATGGCAAATCTAGTTTAGATTTTAAAATCACTACATGTGTAAAAGCAAAAAAATAAATTATATTTTATATGAATCCCACTAATACTGGTAGATGTTAGGATTTACCATGTGTATGAGATGTTGAATATTAAATTCTGAGTTACTTTTGTGTGTTTTGTCAACATTTTATTAGTTTAGCTTTCTAATTTGCTGTAATATTTTAAATATCCCTGAATAGTTTTCATCAAATACAGAGAAAATAAGTCTTCCCCATCAAAAGTTTATTGTTTTGTTTAAAAAATATTATTGTGTCTTTCAAAATTATATATTTAAGGTCAAATCATTTTATTACTTTTCTAATTATACAATATTTAAACTGTATATTCCTCAAAGTTACACATCTATATTTTTGTGTTTCCCTTTTTATTATTATAGTTTCAAATAATACAGTTTATTTTGAGCAGGTGTGTTATCCAACTTAAGACATAGCCATACTTACAAACTAAATGAAAACATGATGTAAAACCCTCTTAAAATACTTGAAACTTCTCACAGTGGTGAATCAAATTCATTACTTTGATTTGCTACTTTTCAAGAGAATGTATGTTCCAGGAGCTATTATTTATCATTTCTATCACAATAGTTCTTAGTCATTAAAATTGTGGCATCTATAATTCATTTCCTGTGTTTTCCATAGCATCTTGGGAAAACTAATTTATTTGCACAACTTTCTGAATCTGTGAAATACAGCAATAATTTCATCTACCACATAGGACATTTAGTGCCAAATGAGATGACATTTGTAAAGACCAAACATATTAAGTTCTCCAAATTATGTTTATATTAATAACAACATAATAAAAGCACTCCCAATGGATTCTAGAATTACTTTCATCAATGTATTTCTCAAAGGTTTGTCAAAGAGAGACTATTCTTTATTCTTGAGGAAGGCATAATAGGTACATCAATAAATCTAGTATAAAAAGCCAACCTAATCAAAAATTCTATCACAAAACTTATAAACAATAAGCAAATTCAGCAATGTGGCTGGATATAGAATCACCTTGCCCAAATAAATAGCTTTTCTATTCACTAACAATAAATAATCAGAGAAAGAGATCATGGACGCACCCCTGTTCATAATAACCTCAAAGGAAGTGAAATATCTAGGCATAAATTTAACCAAGGAAGTGAAGGAACTCTACAGCAAGAACTTTAACCTCTCAACAAAAAGATAAAGACAATAGAAAATGGAAAGAAATCCCATGCTCATTGATTTGGTAGAATTAATAATGTGAAAATTCACATTTTACCAAAAGCTAATTACCAATTTCATAAAATTCCAATCAAAATAAACATCACATTCTTCACAGAAATAGGAGGAAATACTATCTTAAAATTTCCATAAAACCACAAAAAACTACATATTGCCAAAACAATCCTGAGCACAAAGAACAATGCAATATATCTCAAGATATGTTACAGAGCTGTAGTAATAAAAACAATATAAAACTGATGCAAAAATAGACATGTAGACTAATGGAATAAAATCAAACTTAGAAACATGCAAATATGCAACTTCAGCTATTTAGTATTTGAAAAGATGTCAAAAACATACATTGTAAAAAAGAAAGTGTCTTCACCAAATGGTGCTGGGAAAACTGGATGTCCATATGGGGAAGAATAAAAGTAGACTGTAAATATCTCCCTGAAAATGCATCAAACCCCTAAATGTGAAAGCCCAAGCACTGAAACTGGAAGAAGAATAAAACATAGTACGCTACATGATGTAGGTGTGGAAAAGATTTTCTAAATAGGATTCCATTTGCCTAAGAATTAAGGCCATGATTAAAAAGTGGGACCTCATAAAAGTAAAGAGCTAAAGAAGCATTTAATTGCATGAAGAGAAAGCCCATAGAATGAGAAGAATCTTTGCCATATAAACATTTGACATAGGATAAATATTCAGAACTTATAAGAATATGAAAAGAGTCAAAGAAAAAACTACCCATTTAAAAGATAATACTGGAATTTTAACAGGGAGTTCTTGAAAGAAGAAAGAAAATGGCTTAGAAATATCTCAAAAGATGTTCATTATCCCTAGAAATTAGGAAAATGTAAATGAAAACAACTTTGAGATTTCATCTTATCCCAGTCAAAATGGCAAAGACCAACAAAACAACTAATAAATGCTGGAAGGGATGGTGAAAAGAGAACACTCATACACTATTGGTGGGACTGCAAAGTGATACATTCACTCTAGAAATCAGCATGGGAAATTCTAAAAAGTGACAAATAAGTCTACTGTGTGACTCTGCTTGACTCAAGTTCCTACTCCACAAATATTTGCTCAGCCATGTTCATTGCTGCTGTATTCACATTGGCTAGGAAATAGAAACAATGTAATCATCCTTCAATTGACAAATGGATAATGAAAATGTGGTATAATACTCTATGGAATTCTATTCAGTTGTTAAAGAAAAATGAAATCATGAAATTTGCAGGTAAGTTCATCCCTGTGGACTCTCCGGGACTTCCTAGCACTCTGTTTCTCCCTATTCCCCTGATTTCCCCATTTATCATGTTATCTCCTTCCTTGCTCTCTCTCTCTGTCCCTGTTCCTGCTCGAACCTCCCACTCCTTTACACTCTCAACCTCCATCCTTTGCCTGCCATTTCCTCCCCCTCACTCCTAGTCAGCCCATGTAGTTCTCATCCATTTCTCTCTCACTGGGTGATCCATGCTTCCCTCCTAGGTTCNTCCCTGGAGCTGTAGGTTGCAGTCTGGTTATCCCATTCTTCACATCTAGTATCCACCTATGAGTGAGTACATACCATGTTTGACCTTTTGGGTCTGGGTTACCACACTCAGGATGATATTTTCTAGTTCCATCCATTTACCTGCAAATTTCATATGGTCATTGTTTTTTCTGCTGAGTAGTACTCCATTGTGTATATGTACCACATTTTCTTGATCCATTCTTCAGTTGACGGGCATCTAGGTTGTTTCCAGGTTCTGGCTACTATGAATAATACTGCTATGAACATAGTTGAGCAAGTGTCCCTGTGGTATGATTGAGCATTCCTTGGGTATATGCTCAAGAGTGGTATAGCTGGGTCTTGAGGAAGATTGATTCCCAGTTTTCTAAGAAACCGCCATACTGATTTCCAAAGTGGCTGTACAAGGTTGCACTCCCACCAACAGTGGAGGAGTGTTCCCCTTTTTCCACATCCTCTCCAACATAAGCTGTCCTCAGTGTTTTTGATCTTAGCCATTCTGGTAGGTGTAAGATGGTATCTCAAAGTTGTTTTGATTTGCATTTCCCTGATGACTAAGGATGTTGAGCAATGCCTCAAATGTCTCTCGGCCATCTGAGATTCTTCTTTTGAGAATTCTCTGTTTAGCTCTGTGGCCCACTGGAAATAATTGATAAGGTGCCTGAACTGGCCTGATCCAGTGATCACAGGGATGAATACCCTAACTGTCACCATGGAGCCCTCATCCAGTGACTGATGGAGACAGATGTAGTCACCGGGCAGATCTCCAGGAGCCTAATCCATGGGAGACAGGGGGCCCTCTATGAGCAAGGGACTAAGAGATCATAATGGGAGGGTGTGCAGAGATGGCCAACCAAACTAGTGGAGATGCATGAACTATGGACCCATGGCTGAGAAGCACCCAGGGGCCCTCATCCAGAGACAGATGGAAGCAGATGTGAGATTCATGGCTGGGCACCATGCAAAGCTCCAGGAGTTCAACTGATGGGAGAGAGGAGAGGTTCAATGAACAAGAGACATTGAGATCATGAAGCCAGCCAAACTGGTGGAAATGCATGAACTGTGGATCAATAACTGTGGAGCTCCCCATGGTGCTGAACTGGGCCCTCTGGAGGCTTGAGACAGTTGTTTGGCTTGAAGTGTCTGAGGGCCCCCAGGTGGTAGGGTCAGGATCCATCCCTGGTGCAGGGGCTGACTTTTTGGAGCCCAGTGCCTGAGGTGGGACACCTGGTACAGTCTTGGCACAGGGAGGAGGGTCTTGTCCTGTCTTGGCTGAGAGTGCCAGACTCTGGGACTCACCATGGGACACCTTGTTTTTGAAGAGGTGGGAATGGGGGTGGGTTGAGGGCGGGAACTGGTGGGGCAGGAGAAGGAAGGAGAGGGGGATCTGAGGTTGGTATGTAAAAGGAGTGGAAGATCTTTTTAATAAATAAATAAATAAATTAATTAATTAATTAAAAGAAATTTGCAGGTAAATCAAAGTAACTAGAAAGGATAATATTGAGAGAAATGACTCAGAGCCTGAAACATAAACATCACATGTACTCTCTCATTTGAGGCTCTTAGTCTCAAATCTTCAAATGTGAGCACATATCCTAAAGTACCTGTAAAGACAAGGACATTAAAATGGAACCATGCCAGTGGAAGGAGTGGTTAAGGAAAATAGAGAAGTACCAAGGTGCGAGTGATTTGAAAGAGAAAATGGGAAAAATGATAGTGGAGGGATAGGGAGGTAAATATAGGAGAATGAGTGAGAAGGGTAAAGTAACAGGATGTTTGAACAAGTCTAAAGGAAACATACTATTAACTATAGACTCTAAAACACCTAGTGAAATTCATCACCTGGGCTTATAATGCTTTCTCCACAAACCAAAGATCTTCTGACAAAATCCCCAACACGTGGCATAAGAAATGCTCTGAATTTTTGTTAGGGATGTCCAAGAGACTTTCAAAACTGTGTGTCCTATTGCTATTGCCTTTGTTGTCCCCAGGAGATGTACAGTAAGTCCGTACTGCTTAAGACAAAGGACTCAGAAATCCCTTAGTTGGAACTGACCTGAAAGCATTCATTCTGAGTACTAGCTTTCATGGTTCTAGAAGGTTCCATGGAAACGTTCAAAGGAGGGAATCAACCTACAGTTCTACCCAGGTATTATGCCTATGAACCATAGCAATGACCAGCATGGCATAATAACCCTAAGAGCATAGTAGTGCCACACATACCTTGGTGAGGACAATAGTTAGCTCCCTAATAGGACTTAAGACCTACTCAACAGGGAAATGGTGCTTAATCCTGGAAACCTAGCCAACAACCAAAGACTAGTTAACTCATGGGTCTTAGAGGAGAACCTACAACTAATATTTTACTAAACCAACAAAATCTCTATGTTCTGAATATAAGGTATTATACCCAGAGATAAATATAGTCCTTATATTTCTCAAGGAAACTTCTCTTAGGAACAGATTACAATTAATCAAAATACAGAGTTAAGAAGCCTTTCCCAACTGATACATCTATAACAATACTAACTATTGAATTTAAGGCTTAGGGATCATTACAGAACAGGGAGCAGAAAGACTGTAAAAGCCAGAGGAACATCAAGTTTGCTGTGAGGTTGTGTCTCCTCGAATTGTCTGAAGCTATACCCATAAAGTCTCACCATCACGATTTCCTACACATGAAGAGAACAATGACAGAAACCAATGGACATTTTAACATGCACAGGGAAAGGCAGCAAGTCTAGTATACAAAGTAACTACAGACAACTAAAAAATGCTGAGAGCTCAGGAAAGCGACTTCCCAGGGAGGAGGACAGCAAATTGATTATCCAATATCAGATAATCAGTCCTGAAAACATACATACAAGTAACATTAATCAGACTGTATTTAAGAACACACACACACACACACACACACACACACACACACACACAAAGAGTAAGTAGCAGGTCTCTAATTGGACTTAAGAACTGCTCAACAAGAGGGAAATTATGCTTAGTCCTGGAAACCTAGACAACAGCCAGGACTAGTTAACTCATGGGTCTTGGAGGAGAATCTATGATTTTTCTAAATCAATACAATTCATATGTATATATGTATATATGTATATATGTATATATGTATATATGTATATATGTATATATATGTATATATATGTATATATATATGTATATGTATATACATATATATGGTGGTAAAGTGTTTGGAGATAGGAAAAATGATATAATTACATTATAATATAAACAAAATGATAATAATGAAAGCCCACCTAAAGTTCTGATATTAAAATTGTACTGTATTTAATTTCTTGCATTACCTAAAATCATCATAATATCTTAGATTTATTCAGTTAATGAGGATTACTTTTAAGTCCATGTTTAGATAAAGACTTGAACATTCAACAAGTAGTATCCCTAGCTGTTTGGCTAACAGATTGCACAGAAACCTGCTCCTAAGCACAGGATGTCAACTATCTCAGTTCATTTTAAATGTACGTTTTTTACCTCTTGGCATAGTATGCACTTATAAGTGCAACTCCAGATATTACCTGACACATTCAAGTAATTGCATTTATATTAGAGTATAAAACACACATTTGGATGTGCTGTGTACTCTTTTTATTTATAGGTCTGAAGAGTTTTGCCAGTGAAAATTATAGTCTTCTCCATTATAGGTGGATGACTTTTGGAAATTTTAATCTTCCAGTACAATAGGGACAATATCATTAGACACTTAAGGGAACTAAATTTTAGTTGAAAAGTCAAAATATGGTGGCTAAGTAGTGTTATCTGATCTCCTAAGTTATAAAGATTTAATTTAAACTTTCAGGATTATTTTCCTGATTAATGCTGAAAATTCTACATCTAAAACTAAAGAAATTAACTTGATGGTGCAAACACATTATTACAGAAATATGGAGGTGTAGGAAAGATGACAAAGAGCTCAACGACAGCTTTTGGCTAGATAGTGAGCTTCTGGCCATTCTGTGCTAATTCATACTCTCTCTCAACCTCCTTCAACTTCACTGCCTCCCCCCAATAAACAAACAGAAATCAAGAGAGGCTATGTATAAATGTAGCTCAGTTTAGCAATCTGAAAGATTATAATATGGATTTTTACTATTAACTGTTTCAATTATTGGAAAAGACTTTTTAAAAAGACAATAGCAAAAAGATATGTTATTTCAGTCAGTTCCTTGAACTGAGAGTAGATAGACAAAATTTATTATATTTTAAAGCAGTCACTCATTCCTATAAAATGTCATAATTTCTTTTTAAGGTACCATTTCCTTAGAACTATTAAACTTTTGAAATTGTGGTTATTTTCCTAAATTCCAATGAAGTAATTACAGCAGTAATAACTGTTGACCAATATTTCAGGGTTTTTTTAATGTGTGTTTTTGAAAATGGGTGTTTAGAGCTCATGTTACCATTTTATTACTGGACATGAATGTTGCAAAATACTTATCAGATAATAACAAACATGAGTTTGTGTAAGTTTGTGTGTTTTTTTACTACATTAGTTTAAAAGGAGGAAAGACTTATTTTGACTGATGGTTTTACAGGATGTAGTCTATGTTTACTTCTATAGGTTTTAGGTCTGTGGCAAGCTAGAGCCATCATAGCAAAACAGTAAAGTGCAAAAGTCAGCACACTTCATGGGCACTAGGAAGGAAATGAAAAGAGGGATGGGAGAAAAGCCAGGAAGAAATTGTACCTTTTAAAATCATGCTCCCAGTTACTTAAATCTTCATTTCTATTCTACCCTGGAATAGCCCACGAACAGATGAAGTCAGTTAACTCTTGATCCAATAACTTCTCAATAGCTATACTAAGTTAGGACTAAACTGTAACACGAATTGCTAAATAGTCTTATTAATTAAAAAAATGTAGCCAAATATTGGGGTGAAAGCTGAAAGATCAGAGAAACAGAACAAGCTAGATGCAAGTTCTTACCTCTAGGAAATCCTCAGTCTTAAGACAGTGAGTTTCCTTTTCCTCATGCCTTATATACCTTTTTCTGCTCTACCATCTTACTTTCTGGGATTAAAGGCATGTGTGCTTCCCAAGCAAAGGCATGAGATCTCAAGTGCTGGCATTAAAGGTGTGTGCCACCATGCCTGGCTCTGATCCCAGTGTGGCCTTGAACTCACAGAGATCCAGATGGATCTCTGCCTCCCGATTGATGAGATTAAAGGTATATGCCATCACTGTCTGGCCTCTATGTCTAATCTAGTGGCTAGCTCTGTCCTCTGATCCTCAGACAAGTTTTATTAGGGTGCACAATACATCACCACACTAAACATTCAAAACAGAAGCCTTTGAGGATACTTATACCCCAAAGACATGGATTTCTAACTGTCACAATGTTTGCCTATGTTGTGAAGAACATTGAGATGTCTGACAACATTAAATTATACAATGCAGTAAAATTAAAAAAAATAGAATAGGACAAAACAAACAAACAACAAGAGACAAATAAAAAGCATAAGAAATACATGAGATGCTGAGATACACAGAAAACCAATAAAAACTAAATCAGAAACCATAATATATAAACAAAATATCTGTAATGTTAAAAAATGCTCAAATAAAGCATTGTGAGAAAAAAAAACAACAAAAATCCTTAAAAAATACCATTGACTTCATTTTGTGTTGGCCATCTACTATTGGGTGTGAGGCCTGACCGTAAGTGTGGTTTCTGTACCCAGTGTGACTCAGTGGTAAAAATTAATTTTTCCTTTGTGAGTGTTTATCAGTTAGAGATAGCATCTAGGTTAGGAATTTGGATCTTGCATCCACTTTCACTCTTAGTTCTTGGACCTCATCTGGCTGAGATCTCTGCAGACTCTACCATCCATGCTGACAGTGTCTGTGAATTCATATGTGTCACTCCTATTGCATCTAGAAAGCACTTTTTTTTTCCTTGATATCACTGGCTTTTAAAATTGTTCAGCCTCCTCTTCTGCAGAATTCACTGAGCCCTGAGGAGAGAAAATTGATGGAGACATCCTATTTAGGACTGAGTGTTCCAATGTCTCTCAATGTATGCACATTGTCCAGTTTCGAGTCTCTGTATTTGTTCCCATTAGTGCAAGAGGAAGCTTCTCTGATGATGACTAAGACACTGATCTATGGGTATAGTTGAATGTTGTTAGGAGTTGTTTTATTGCTATGTCCCTTTAGCAGTATGGTAGTATTTGGTTTTCTCCTAGCTCTGTGGTCTATTTATTCTCAGGTTCTTGTCCACCAAGGCAGCATTGGGCATGAGTATGATCACAATAAGGCAGTGATTGAATGTTCGCACAACCTTTGTGCCATTATTTTACCAGCATAACTTATAGGCAGATCTCCATTGTATATTCAAGGGTTTTTAATTGGGTTAGTGTTTACCTTTCTCCTTTGGTACTGTACAGTATACCTGCCAGTTCTAGGAACACTATTAAGAATTGGTCAAGACTTGATTTCTCTGTGTTCAGTGTGTTATATATGTGTTGTCTTCAGTGGCAGGGCCTTGTCATCTGTTTGCAGAGAACAACCAATTGTAGGCAGCAGTTTTCCTGTGTCCCACCCAGCCCATGGCAGCTTATAAAATAATCACTCAAGAGTCTTACTATTAATTACTAACTGTTTGGTCTATGGCTCAGGCTTCTTGCTAGTTACCTGTTTCATCTTAAATTAACCCATTTCTATTAGTCTGTGGCATTACCAGTCTGCTGGCATCTTGTTCCTCCTTGGGCAGCTGGATTGTGTCTCTCCTGGCTCTGCCCTTCTTCTCTCTGTATCTCTCTTTGATTTCCTGCCTGGATGTAACTTGTCTTGCCATAGGCCAGAACAGCTTCTTTATTAACCAATGGTAGCAACACATATTTGCAGCATACAGGAAGATCATCCCACAGCAACCAATAGTCTTGGCAATAGCATGGCTTGTTTTGGAGTTACCATGGAGCCTTTGTCCCCAACAACTTAATTAGATGTAACCAATACCTGAAACTGGAAGCTTCATTTGGTGTCAAGAGATACATAGTTGGGCCTTTGTTTCCCCTGTTATTTAGTTATTACAATTTATATTTGTTTCATACATGAATATATTTTAAGAAGCTTCTTCTCGATTAGGTTTTTATGCACCCCCTAAAATGGTCACTAATTTTAACTATCCCTCCCTGTATTCCTTCCCTTATCCCTCTCTTCTATCTCCTTTGACCTTTCCATTTCAGTATCACATACCCCCGTCTAACCAAAGCTATCTTTTGTAGTTCCCATTCCTAGAGAGAACTTTCTCTCACTACTTTTCCCTTACTCCATACCTAACCTCTATGTTTATATGGATTAGTAACCTCTATGTATTGAAGACTTAATAACCAACTTCTACATATACATGAATACATACCATATTTGTCTTTCTAGGTCTAGGTTACCTCACTCGGGATGATTTTTCTATCTCCACCCATTTACTTGTGAATTTCGTGATTTTATTATTTTAATAAAAGAATATTTTATTAACTATTAATGAGTGATATTCCATTGTGTAAATGTACATTTTCTTTATCTATTCATCTATTGAGAGACATACAGACTTTTTCCAGTTTCTGGCTATTATGAATAGAGCAGCAATAAACATAGATGAGCACATATCTCTTTAGAAAAATATAGAATATTTGGGGTATATGCTCAAGAATGGTATAGCAGGATCTTGAGAGAGGTCATTTCCCAGATTCCTAAGAAACTGCCACACTACTTTCCATAGTTGGCAGTACAATTGCACCAGCAATGCTCCACATCCTCACCAGCATGAGCTGTCCTTTGGTTTATTGATGTTTGCCAATCTGAATGATCCAAGAAGAAATCTCAAAGTAGTTTTGATTTGAATTTTGCTCACAACTAAGGACATTGAAAATTTCTATAAGTGTATCTTAGACATCTGTGTTTAATCTTTTTATAATTGTGTTTAGATCTGTACCCCTTTTGTAATTGAGGTGTTTCTTTCTTGATGTCCCATTTGAGTTCTTTATATACTTTAGATATTAGCCCTCTATTGGATGTGTAATCAGTAAACAACTTTTCCACTTCTGTAGCCTGTCACTTTGTCTGAATGATGGTATCATTTGCTATACAGAAACTTCTAAGTTTCATGAGTTCCCATTTATTAATTGTTGTTCTTAGCTATGGTACTATTGGTGTTCTGTGTAGAATGTCTTTTCCTGTGTCAGTGAGTTCAAAATTATTCTCCACTTTCTCTTCTATCAGATTCATTGTATCTAGCCTTATGTTGAGTTTCTTGATCCATTTGGAGTTGAGTTTTTCTCAGGGTAATAAGTATGGATCTATTTGCATTCTTCTACATGCAGTCATACAGGTTAACCAGCACCATTCTTTGAAGTTGCTGTCTTTTTTCCAGTGTATATTTCTGGCTTCTTTATCAAAAATCAGGTGTCCATATATGTATGGACTTATATCTGGAGCTTCAATTTTATCAATTGATCAACGTGTTTGTTTTTATGCTAATACTATGGAGTTTTTATTACTATAGTTCTGTAAGACAATTTTGAGAATAGGGATGATGATTTTTCCAGGAGTACTTTTATTATTTAGGATTGCATTAGCTGTTCTGGGTTTTTTGTTCATGTTTTCTGTGGTTTGTATTCTTACTTGTGATTTGTATTTCATTAAATTATAGTTTTTCTTTGTTTCTGTTTAAAACCCCTTGGCTGTGCTTATTCCTCACCTTAATTTCAACTTTGCTTTAGATATCCTTTTTTAAATATTTTGTTGTTGGATATGATTTTCTTTTTGGCTGTTTTTAACACAGAAAATCATTTTTTTTTCTCTTAAAACTAGGGCACATAGTTTTGCTGGCTACAGTAGCCTAGATGGGCAATTGTGGTCTTTTGGAAGTTAGAGTGCATTGCTCCAGGCTCTTCTGGGTTATAGAGTTTCAACTAAGAAATTTGATGTTACTCTTACGGGTTTTCCTTTATATAAGATTTGCTTTTTTGTTTTGTTTTGTTTTGTTCTGTATTTCTTTCTTACAACTCTCAGTAATTTTCTTTGTTTCTGTATGTTTAGTGTTTTAACTACAATATATTTTGGGAAATTTCTGTTCTGGTCTTATCATCATGTTTTATGTGATTCTTGAATCTGTATGTATATGTTTTTCATAGTTTGGGGAATTTTTTTCTATGATCTTGTAAAATACCTGGTCTAGACTTTGAACTGGAATTATACTCCATTTTCTATGCCTATAATTTATTTATGTATTTAATTTATGTATTTGTTATTTACATTTGAATGAAAATAGATTCTTTTCATAAAATACATTCTGATTACCATTTCCCCCTCTATCTCCTCTCAAATTTTTTCTACCTCCCCATTCACCCAAATCCAAACCTTTTCTTTCTCTTTCTCTCATTAGACAATAAGCAGATATATATCAATAATAATATTAAATTATAATAATAAAAATATAATAAGGTAAAATATATCAATAATAATATTAAATTATAATAATAAAAATATAATAAGGTAAAATATATCAATAATAATATTAAATTATAATAATAAAAATATAATAAGGTAAAATAGAAACAAACAAAAAAGAAAAGGACAAAAGAAACATAAAAAGAGAGCCAAAGAAGCACAAAAAGGTATGTAGATGCAGAGACACATACACTTTTAAACACAGAAATCCTATAAAACCATACAACCAGAAACCATAACATATAAGCTAAAGACCAGTAAGACTAAAAAAAAAAAAAATTGCTCCGTCAAAGCATTATCAAACAAACAAACAAAAAAACTCCAAAATATCATTGTTTGTTTTGTGTTGGCCATTTACTTCTGGGCATGGAGCTTGTCCTTAAGTATGATTTGTACATCCAGAGAGACAACATTGGAGAAAATGAATTTTTCCTTGGTGCATGGTTTTTTTATTGGAGATAGCTTCTGGGTTAGGGGTGGGTCATTATGTCCACTTCTCAGTGCTTGGACCTCATGCAGGCCCTGTGCATGCTGCTACAGTCTCTGTAAGTTAGTATGTGTGTCAGTCCTGCTGTGTTTAGAAGACTTTGTTTCCTTGGTGTTCTCCATCCCCACTGTAGCTTACAATCTTTCTGCCTCCTTTTTATCAAAGTTCCTTGAAACCTGAGAAGAGGGAGTTGCTTTAAACATCTCATTTTGGACTGAGTGTCCTTAGATTTCTCAATCTCTGCATATAGTCTATTTATCTATCTGTGTATTTGTTCCCATCTCCTGCACATAAAAACATCTCTGATGATGGTTAAGCAAGACACTGACCTATGAACATAGCAGAATGTTGTTAGGAGTCATTTTATTGTTACATTTATTTGAGCAAAACTACTGTATTTGGTTTTCCCCTAGGATCATGGCCTATTTAATCTCAGGTCCTTGTTTGCTAAGTAGTGTCAGATATGGGTTTGATCTCACAGAATGAACCTTAAATTCAATCAGATAATGGTACAACTTTTGTTCTGTGATTGCACCCGCATATCTTACACGTAAGTCACCATTGTAGATCAAAGATTTGTAGCTGGGTTAGTGTTTATTTTTCTCCTCTGGTAGCATGCATAGTACATTCTAGCACCATGAACAAGGGGTGAAGGCTCTAGGTAACTATCAACATGACTTCCTCATGTTCAATGTGTTGTGTAGGCATTGTCATCAGCAATAGAGCACCACAATAGTTTGTGGAGAGCTACCCAATATCTTTGGCAATAGCCTGGGTTGTTTGGATTTCTACAGGGTCCCTTAGGCTAACAATTCAATTAGATGTAACCCATTTCTGCCACTGGATATTTCATTTGGTGCTGGAAGATGTCTAGTTGGGGCTTTGTCTCCCACATTTTTTGGTGATTCCATTTAGATTTCTTTCATATATGTATATATTTTCAGAGTCTTCTACTGTATTAGTTTTCCATATGATCCCTCAAATGCTCCTTAATTTTAGCTGCTCCCCCCTTCATTTCCTCCCTTACCCAATTCTTCTCTCCCCTTCCCCATTTCATCCTCCAATTCCAGTTCCCCCCCCCATTCATCCATAACTCCATAACTCTTTATTCTAATTTCCTTTCATTGGGAGATTACTTTCTCCCCAGTTTCCTACACTCTAACTAATCTCTGTGTTTATACAGATTATAGCCTGCTTATGGAAGACTCAACAGCTAACAACTACAGATGAGTGAATACATACCATATTTGTCTCTTGGGTCTTTTGAAGGGGTTCTCCATTTCTACATGTTCCTTTCCTATGCTTTATTTTAAGTCTGCATATTCTTTGCTTATTTAATCTACATCTTCTACTTTATCTCTTTGTCCTGATATTCTACCTTTTCTTGATTCATTGTTCTTGTAAGGCTTCCCATTGAATGATGTAATTAGGATGCTGAGTTTTTCAATTTCATCTTCATTTCAGCTTGTGTTCTCTTCAATGTTTCTATTTGTTTATTGATTTTTCTTCTCAAATCCTGCATTAGCTTCCTCATTTCCTGCAGCTGTGTATTTTTATTTCCTTAGACATCACTCAAGAACTTATTTTTATTCTTTTGGAGTTTTCTTTAAATTCCTTGAATTTGTGAATAACTTTTTTTATTCTTTTAAACTCTATGTCTGGGTGGTTATCTAGATAGTTCTCCTTAGACACTACTTCTACAGGCTAGGGGCCTTGATGGAAGACATGCTGTCTTGGTCATTAATGTTTTTGTTTTTGAGATTTGATTTGCACATGTGGACTTACTCTTATGCTTTTGTGTCTGATGTGATAATCTGGCTTTCCTTAGATTTTGCCAGTGCAGGAGATGCATAGCTTTAGATAGGCCAGGTAAACCTAGTGGATAAGCTGTTTAACTGGACCAGGCAAAAATGTCTCCTAATCCACAAGTTTGGAGCTAGACTTGTGATGTAGAGCTAACAGTGGATGGATGGATGAGACATGGAAGGAATGCCTTGCCATTCAAAGGTACACTGATATGGACCTAGGTCTGTGGGTGTGGAGATAGCCACAGCTGGGAGGTTGGAGAATGGGGGAAGTACAGAAGACGGGAAAGGGGAGAAAGAATTTAATAGGCAAAAGTGCCTCATAAGTAAAAGAGGGTTCCTGGCTGAAGGCCTGGAGCTAGGGCTGTGGGCTTGCAGATAAGGGTAGGGAGAAAAATGAGGGGATAGGGAAGAAGTTACCTACTCAGCAAACATAGCTAGGCAACAATTAGGGATTGTAGGTCCAGAAATAGGCTCATGTGTTTGCAGATGGTGGTAGGTTAGGGGAAGGGCAGGGAAATGGAAAAAGGAACTTAGCTGGCAAAGACACTAGAGAATTAAGAATGATCATATGCTATAGGTTTGGAACTAGGCATATGGTATGGAGATAGTCAAAGATGGGGAGAGGTGATGGGGGTGGAAGCAGAAGTGGAAGAAGCAGCTTACCTGGCTCACAAATAAAGAAGTTTGAGGAGTTCATGGGCCATGGGTCTGGAACTGTGATTAGAAGTTTGCAGATCTCCTCTTTTTTTCATAGTCCACATCACAAGTGAACTCATCCTGTCTTAGAACTTTTTCCATGCAAACACTGTAAAGTATGAATTCTATGCATTATCTTCAGTTGTGTAGCCACTGACAGTCCCATTGGGCTCTCAAGAATAATTCCAGATGCATCGTCACAGAGATGGTCCTTGTTAAACCTGGCGGTTCATAAAACAAAACAAAATGTCATGAATGTCAGATAGGGACTTGTATGGGGGTGGAATTGACAAAAGTAGGTAGGAGATACATGAGGATGGGAGGGAAGTAATTAAAATGCACTGTGTATTTGCATGAAATTGTCAAAGAACAAAGTTTTTAGAAAGAGAAAAATTGTATGACTTTAATATTTGTAAGATGCGTCAGGTGATGTTTCTGGAAAATATTTTGTGCTTTGTAATTTTTACCAATTTGAGTTCTGTTGTATTGTTTGTGAACCCCACCCTTTAACAGTGGAACCATTTCATACTATAAAGATAGTTTGTCTTCCATGTTCATTGCTTCTCTATTCACAATAACTAGGAAACAGAACATAGACATTCATCAACTGAGGACCAGATCATGAAAATATGGCACATTTACACAATGGAGTTTATACAACTGCTAAGAAAAGAAAAAATATTCTATTTGCATGTGAATGGATGGAAGTGGAAACAGTCATCTTGAGTTAGATAATCCAGACCCAGAAAGATAAATATCACATTTTCTCTCATATGTAGAAGTCAGTTATTAAGCTTTACATACTGTGTGTCTCATTTGGAATACCAACACAAATTAAGAAAATGATAAGGGGCCATGAGGGCAGCAGGAGATCTTTTGAGCAAGCAGAGATAGAATATGTTATGCAGGGAGAAGGGAGAAAATGGTTCAACAATGTTTAAAGGGGTGGTAGATGTTAGAGAAGGGACTATGGGAATGGATAACTAACAGTAAAAACATTTCACAAAACCCATATGGAAACTACTACAGTAGAAGCTAAATTAAAATATATACATATCCATATATAAAATGAGTTTGAGTGGAGTTGCTCTATAATGGGGAACACTAGTGCAACTAAATAAAAAGCCCTTTACCTGGAATGAGGTATCTCTTTTCAATTTTTTTGCTAATGGGGCCCCATAGACTCCATAACCATTTTAGGCTATCAATGTTGCTCTTGGTTACCATCTCCAGAAGTTGACAGTAAAACAATATTGAGGATTCCACATACTTGAACCACAGAACATGGAGTCATCAAGCAGGTATTCACCTATAAGCTTTGTCCTTAGTGGCGAGTGTTTAAAGAGCAGAAGGTTCATGTGCATAGTGTGAGATAAGAAAAGTAAGCCTCAATATCTCCAGTTGTTGAACCCCATTTAGTAGCTGCAGAATCTGCAGTTACATCATATTTGGTTAATACTTATCTGTAATAAATTTAAACATAAAAAACTATTGTCTGTGAGTAATATTTTTCAAAGGATTAAAGAAATCCTATATATATTATAATAAGAATTTTTCTTAGATAATTTGTTGAGTTTGATGGATATAGCTAAATGTTGATTTAATATTTTCTTTACTATTATATAGCTAGTATCTTTATTTCCTTTGCACAGTCCTTAGTCTTTTGTTCCTGAGCATACAACTTTCAACTAGCAATTCAGTTAGAGTATTTTCTTTTCAGTTAAGAACTATCAATTCTTAACTGTATACAAGTTTGCTAATTTTAATTTCAAAATACTTTATTAAATTAATATCAAAACGAAGTATGTTTGAATTTACTTAAATATCTAATTCTGATATAATAAATATATATGTATATATGTATGGAATAAAAATAAAGATATTAAGTGTATGACATTAGCATTCATATAATTTCATAAATCCATAAACTAGGAAAAAATGATGTCTTAACAAATTATAGATCTATTGTATTTTATTCATATTAAAATTAGTCAATATTTTTGGTTTGAGAAATATTTTGTGGAATGTATCAGATATTACAGATACACAGAAAAAATGTTTGGCACTTACTCGTTTTTATTTGTTTCTTTTTAAATAATAAGATTTATTTATCTAATCTGTGTGTGGAGGGGATTGCACACACACAAGCATTGTGTATACATCCTTTTGTGTATCTGTAAGGGTGTGCTTGTTGATGTCAGAGCAAAGTGTTCTACCACATGGGTTCAGAGGACTGAACTCATATCATCAGGCTTTGTGGCAAGTGCCTTTACACACTGAGCCATTTCACCACTCACTTTTTGTTAGGCCATCATATATGTGAGTATGTTACATAATATCTGTCTCTTATACACATCTAGATGTGTATAAGAGACAGCCTTTACACACTGAGCCATTTCACCAGCACATTTTTTGGACATTTTGCTCAAGAAATACTGCTTTATCGTCCTTTGAAGCGTATTGCTTTATTCCTGTCTCTTATACACATCTAGATGTGTATAAGAGACCCATATATATCCGTATATATATCCATATATGTCCATATACCACCAGTTTTCAGTTAGCGACAAAATTTCTGGAGATATTTAGACTGTAACAATTGAAAACATTTTTCCTGGAATTTAGTAGGTAGCCACCCTCGGGATGCACCTAAACATGTTATAACACAAAAGACAGTCCCCCACAATAAATTATGTGCTCCAAAATATCAGAACTATCTACAATGACAAAACTGAAAACACATGCCCAGAAACCAAACTGCTGAATGATGATAACAGTAAACAAATGTCCCCAAACATTTTGATAAATATATGTTTTCAAATATTTTAATTAGTATAGTGAAATATTTTCACATTTTACACTTTTGATTTTCAATAAAATTTTAGTTTGGAATTTGTACCATTCAGAGCTGTAAAGAATAATCATCCACATAATAAATTCTACTTGAGTTTACTTATATGAACCAATTGTTTCTATATTAATTTTTATTCATTTGTCAGAAAAAGGAAACCTACACATTTATTTTCTTGTTTTCTTTAGATATGCTGTTTTATAGAGTCCTAATTATTCTTTCTTATTGCTGACTCAATAGTGGATCATTATAGAGCATCATCGTATCTTTGGGGAAATTATTTGCTAATAAATCCCAATTAAATAGTCCAAACCTTAAATGCATTTCCATAATATCCTTATGAAAACATAATAATAATGTGATCCAGGAAGTTTGTAAAACACGTGTTTGTAAAATTTATGTTATCTTTTTTTGCTGTACTAGACAACTTTACTCTTTCTCTTAAATTGAATTAGAATGTTTGCTATAAAAATGAAAGTGACCACTTCAATTTTTTTAAGGTTCTATATTTGATGATACTGCTAGACCCTATATAAAGATCTGTTGTAGGAGTTCCAGGATTTTTACTAGTGGGCCTATAAACATATAATTCTGCAGATGCTTCTCAAATATAAAAAAGTCAAAATCAATCAAGGCTTTGGGCTAAAGCTCAGTAAGAATGTTTCCACAGTGAATGACAGATATATTCAATGTTAATATGAAATAAATTTTGGCAGAGTTTGCCTGTAACATTTTTTGGCTGTCAAAAGTGATTTGTTTTACTCAAAATTTATGTCTGTTATAGATTTGGAAAAATAAGAGTAATATGACTATTTGCTAGAAAGAGTTTCTTTTTTATGCTGCTAGCCTTTTTATTATAATAGAAGATTTTGACATGAAACAAAAAATTTAAAGATCTTTTAATTAAAGTGTTGCTTCCTTCCATATTAAGTGCTTTTTAAAAGCTCCCCAAAATAACCCCGTTAAAATTTGTTTCTTTCTTGGAAATTCCAAAAGGATCAATGTCTATATGTAGTCTTTATAGAATCACTACAAAGGACTTTTTTACCTTCTCATAAATCATAAATCAAAATATTTATCCACTTTATTTATCCACTTACTTAGGCATCTTATATAATTATCATCAAGAGAAATTTGAAATTCATTTGCAGCCATTTTCTTAGCTTCAATCTGATATGTGATTCTAAATGTAAGAAGCAAGTCAATTTCAGGAGTCATTTGTATTATCTTCAGGCTCTTTATTGTAGAGTATATTTGAAGATTTCTAATATTAAATACAAAATAAAAAATGTTTGGTGGCACATGCCTTTAATATCAACATTTTGGAGGCAGAGGCAGGTGGATCTCTGTGAGCTTAAAGTCAGCCTAATGTATATAGTGAATTCCAGTCCAGCCAGAGATACAAAGTGAGACTCTCTCAAAATAAAATAAAATAAAAATCATTGTATAATGCCTAGAGACTTTGTAAGATGGTCATTATTTTTATCAGGGAAAGATTGATGCAGATTAGAGGCCTTTTAAAAAATAATTGGGTATGTAAATCAACTAGTTGCTAATGCTTTTTAAGCTAACAGTGTAGAGATTTAGATTCTACTGATACAAGATTCAAATTTATAACTTTCTACTAGGATATCATCATTCCAACTTCTAAATAGTTTCCTCATCTTAATGAAATGAATTTTACTTTATGGAGTGTTTTAGAAATTAATTTTTAAATCATTCGCTGTGCTAAGGTTCCACAAATTAAATTTTAGTATTGTATGATAAAGACTAGATATCAGTCATATTATATATTGATCATGTAAATTGGTGTCATGCCCTGTTACTTTTTGTGTTGATGAAGGAATATTAAAATTGAGAAGTGAGCCCATTATAAAAACATGAAAACAATAAAATTATATTAACATTTTAAAGTCCTGAATCTAAATATCAAATAGAAAACTTTATAATTATGTCAGAGTTTTAATTTCTATTATTTTTCTCCATTTTGATGTAATTGCATCATTCCCTCCTTCTCTTTCTGTGGGCGTCTGTGGAGCCATGTGCCAGTGGAGACGGGGAGGGAGAAACCCAGGTTGTTTGCAGAGGAATGCAATTGAGGCTTCAAATTAAGAGAGATAATGCCAACACATGATCCCCCTTGTGGACAGCGTTGTGGATGATATGGATCAGGTGTGTGATTGGGTGGCCTTTAAGCTGATTGGCCCGTTAGGGTGTTGAGCCCTCCCACCCTTGTAATTTTATGCTTTAAAAGGGATTTGCTGATTTTAATAAATGAGTTCCTGCTTGACATGACTCCCTGCCGTGTCTGATTGTCTCTGGAAAGGAAGGCTGAGAGGACAGCACACACTTACCTCTCCTTGGTTCCAGGTCTCCCTTCATGGGAGACCTAGGTTCTCGGTGGGGATCGACCCCCCACACCTTTCCTCTGTCCAAACCCTCCAATGCACCCTTTTCCCCTTGCTCTCTTTCAAATTCGTGGCCTCTTTTATTTCAATTGTTGCTCCCCAGGAAAGAGCACTCCAATTGGTGATAACATAGCAAGTGCTCAGACCTAAAAAGTGCACGTATAAGTAACACTCTACAGATGGAGCAGGTTGTATTTATACCTTTAGGCATAATATATACATATTTCAGTATTTGAAAGGGCAGAATTCAGAGTATCATTGTGTAGATGCCATACATGTATTTATTGGAGGGATGATGAATGAAGATAAACACTACAAACAAGTTCATGAAATGGAACTGTATAATTAAGTATAGATTAAGTATTGTTCATCAGCTATTTAATATGTTACAGATAATACAAAATTTTGTGACAGAAAAGTTGGATATTGAGTAACAGTCTCAGCTAGAATTTGCCTAATGCACCATGCTTTAGCATTCATATTATATCACACCAGCTATATTGCAAGAAGCACACAATCATCTGAGCAATGTACATCCTTTGAATCAGGATGAACACTCTGATATTTTCCTAAACTACTCTTCTGGGAGAGAAAGAAAATAATATGGTGAAAAGAAAAAAAGAATGAAAAGAGGAACAGAA
>LZPO01087147.1:609900-627038 GCA_001675575.1 Neotoma lepida
TTTGCAGAAATATAGTGTTTAAAATAATTTCATCTGGGTCTGGAGAGATGATTCACTAGTTAGGAACACTTGCTGCTCTTCTAGAAGATCCAGGTTTAGTTCTGTTACTAGTGCCCACATTTTTAAAATTACGTATATCCAGTTTTCCCAGCATCACTTAATGTCTTTTTCAAAGTGTATTTTTGGGTTCTTGATTATAGATCAGTTGAGCATATAGTCATGAATCAACTTTGAAAGCCTATTTACTCTTTGGTTTCTATGTTCATTTTTATATTGCTGTTATACTTTCTTTTGTAGTTGAAGAGATGTAATACATGTAAGGTTATGATACCATCATTATGATTATTTTTGTTTGAAACTGATTTGACTATTCACAGTCTTTGTTGGTCCATATAAACTTTAATATTGTATGTTTTTTGTGTGCCACTGAAATTTTAGCATGAACTAACTATACTAAAACTGTAGCTAAGCAGGTATATGAAGAGAGACTTAATATCATTAAACAACAAGAACATGTAAATCAAAACACCATGGAGGAGTTGGGGAGATTACTTAGTGGATAAAGTGCTTGTTATACAAGCATATCTGAACTTGGATTCAAGCATCATGTAAAAAAAATCCCAAAGTAGTTTGGTGATCATCTGTAAGCCAAAATAATGAGATCTATGTTCAGTAAGAGATTCTATCTCAAAGTAAGGTTAACAGAGATAGATGACAACACCTGATACCAGTTTCTGGCCTCCATGTGAACACACACATCTGAGCCCACCTGCACACACACACACACACACACACACACACACACACACACACACACAAAGATGCCTATTATAAAAACAAAATAAAACAAAGGAACCCATCCACGGTGGCACACATCTGTTAAAACAGCCCTTGGGAGATGGAGAGCAGAGGATCAGTAAATGAAGCTCATTTTTCTCTAATGGAACAACGCTGAAGCCGATATGAGCTATGTGTGCATCTTAAAATAAAGGAATGAAAGGAAGAAAGAAGCTGACCACATGGTTTTTCTTTTTCTGTGATGGGTTACCTCATTATTAATTTTTACAGTTTTATCCATTTACCTTCAAATTTCATAATTACATTCTTCTTAATAACTGAACAATATTCCATTGGTTAAATGTTCTACATTTGCATTATCCCTTCTTCTGTTGAATGACATTTAGCCTGGGTTCCATTTACTAGCTAATGTGATATCTACGTCTGTTGTCCTTTGAATTCATGATGACAGCCATTTTGACTGGGGCGAAATAGAATCTCAAAGTCATTTGAATTTGAATTTCTTTGATGAATAATGACACTGAATACATTGTAAAGTGTTCATCAGTCTTTTGTATTTCCTTTTCTTTTTTTTGAGAATTCTCTATTCTGATTGTGTTTTTTTCTTTTCTTTGTGTTTCCTTAGTTATTTGTAACTCTAAATATTAATCCTCTGTCAGCTGTAGAGTTAGTGAAAAATTTTCCCACACTCTGTAGGGTTCTTCTCCAGTCGATGGACTTATGTCTTTGCTGTATAAAAGCTTTGTCAATCCATGAGTCTACCACTTGTTATTTGTTGGCTCTTTTCTAAGCAAACGGAATTCTTTTTAGAAGTCCTTACCTATGATTGTATGTTGTAGCATACTCTGTGCCTTCTCTCCTAGCACTTTCAGAGTTTCTGCTGTCATGTTATGATCTTTGATCCATTTGCAGTTAATGATTGTGCAGGGCAGGAGCCGTTTGATAAATATCATTCTCCTCCATGTAGATATGCAGTTTTCTCCAGCATCACTTGTTGAAGATGTCCTCTTTTCTCCAGTGTACACAGAGGCCTTGTCAAAGTCAGTTTTATTACTATACGTCTATAGCTTAACTTGAGATCATGTGTGGCAATGTTCACTTTACACTTTACTCAAGAGTACTTTGGCTATTGGTGGTCTTTTTTGTAAAAAAAAAATACTGTATATATAAGATTTTTCTACGGAAGCAGTACATCACTTCATCAAACGGTAAATAGATTTAAAAAATGGTGTACAAATACAAGGGGATATTTTTAAACATTACAAAATAATAAAATTGTACCATTTATGGTAGCATGGAAGGAGATGAAAGATATTTATGCGTGAAATTATCACAGCAAAACAAACACAGCCTATTTCTTTTAAGTGACTGATTAGAAACAGTCAAAGTTGTAGAACTACACAAAGAGAAGTGGTTATCAGGGAATGCATGGAGAAGGATCATTCATCATTTATGAATAAACTTACACATATCTAAGATGTGTGAGTTTCAGTGGTGATTTGTAAACTATAGTGCCTATAATTAGCAATTGATATTTGACATTACATTTTACTAAGAGGCAAATCTCATGATAAGTATTATTAGCACAGAAATGTAAACAAGTAGAAAGGATACAAGGAAATAATTAGAGGTGATCTATGTATTTAATTAACTATATTGTGATGGTTAGACTGTGTCCAAATCCACAAAACTGTATACATTAATTATGTGCAGTTTGATGAACACCAAGCATTGATATTAAGCTGAGGCCTGCTCCCAGCTATTCCATATTGTATAAAATAGTTGTTTCCCAGGCTTTGCTTTGACCTGAGAGTGTATCTTACAAGCAGAATTTGGTTCTATTTTTAAAGTACATATGTAGAGGCAGATTGACTTTGTAACTTATTGTGCGTAACAAGCACCACCCATGAGTCAAATATTGACATAAAACTTATTAGTAAAAGTAAGAAGGATGTACATATCAATTTATCATCATGAATTGGGCTTATAAGATCACATGAATACACGGAAAGCAC
Source organism: Neotoma lepida (assembly GCA_001675575.1). Classification (NCBI taxonomy): domain Eukaryota; kingdom Metazoa; phylum Chordata; class Mammalia; order Rodentia; family Cricetidae; genus Neotoma; species Neotoma lepida. Next base: position 612,714 of record LZPO01087147.1, read on the forward strand.
ATCAGGAAAAATGGGTGATGGATTCGCTAACCTGCCATTAATCACTCAGTGTATGTGCCAAGGAGCTAACAATTGCAGAACTCCTAATGATCCCAGAGGCTTCATCTTGGATCATTCCTCAGTGCTGACACAACTTATTCAAATTACATACATCTATCCACCAGTCCCATCTTGCGTCTGAGACTGGTTTGAAGTTCACTTCTACTACTTCCATGGTCTTGAAAATTGCTTGAGATGACTGACTAGGCATCGAAGCTCAATTCAACTTTGCCCCTGTGGATTGTGTCTACAAGAAAGCCTCCAGCAGACTTCAGCAGGGTTAGATGTCTTATTCCCTCACAGGCTTTTTTTCATATTTATCTCCCTCTTGTATTTGCCTTCCAGTAAGGCCTTCTTAAACTCCTTCGATACTTGATACTTCCTTACCTCATTATTGTCATTCTTTGATGTATTTACCATGTGATGTGTAATATGTCATCTGATAACTAAGACTGAAATAAAAGAACATGTGATAAGCAGAAGGCAGCTATCAAGGGAAAGAGAGACAATGAGTTATTTGGAGAATTGCAACCAACAAAACTGGTGTAGCTTGTGAATTAATTGTTTTCAATAAATTCTGACACTGAGAAAAGACAGACATCTCAATCTACATTTCTGATACAGTACATTTGCACTATAAATAATAACTTAAAGCTCAAAAAATATGTACAAAGGAGCAATATGTCATTTACATGAATAATTACTTTTTAAATGTATTTTGTTATTTATTGTATACTATGTATACAGATGTATTATTTTATATTATAATCTAAATATAAGATTAGATAAATAAAGAAATAAAAATATAACTGAAGAAAATATGGGGAAACAGAGATTTTTTTATAACTAGAAATTTGTCCAAGGTTTTCCCAATTTTTTTCTGAAATATACAAATATTATAACTGATTTTTTGACACAAAGAAGTTACAATGATCCTCTTTTGGAAAATGTAGTAAGTATACTTATATCTGATAAAGTCAGTAATGCAAGTCAGTAAACAACAATGTCTTGTGTTTGGGGATGAGAAGTTTACAGGGAAATCTGGCTCATAGTGAAATAAAGAGAATAAAGGGTGCCTTCAGGCAAGATCCCACACAGTTAATCTTGCAACCTGTGAAAGGAATAGGCTGGGGAAATTTCGTCCATCTATATAATATCTACAAGTCAAAGATTATGCAAATGTGATCCAAAGAGAGGGCCAGGTACCAGTCACAGTAGGCAAAGCAACTGTGCAGCGTTGGCCAAATGGTACTGGCTTTATCAAGGATACAGGAATAGTAGTTTGTAGAATCTTCCTCCATATTAAAGAAAAGCTGTTGAGGTCAGGTGTATGGCTGGTGAGTACCTGTATGGAGGTCAGGAGACATCATCCTATAAAGTTGTTAAAGTATAGCCTGGATTGTGTTGGAGACAAGATGTCAGAGGTACCAGAGCCATATTGGCCTGGGAGAGTTTCAGAACAGCCTGTGAAACCAGCCCACGACAGTGATGTATGTTGCAGTCAACAAAGCTGGAAGGAGTGGAGGATCTGAAGTGCCCTTTCACATCAGATAGTTATAGGATTTGAAGTTTGCCCTGCTGGGTTTTGGTGTTGCTTTCGGCCAGTATTTCACTATGCCTCATTTCCTACATTTTGGAATGGAAACATATATTCCGAGCCATATGTTGGAAGTATGCAATCTGCTTTTTGATTTTGATTTTAGAGAAGGTTACAGTTAAGAGATTCCCTTAAGTCTCAGATGATACTTTAGACTTTGAACTTTCAGTGTTGGGAATAAAAGAATGTGAGACTTTTATTTATTTTAGTGTGAATGTCTGTATGTATGTAAGTCCACCATGTGTATGCTGGTACCTGCTGAGTAGAGACGAGAGAGAAGGATCCCTTGGAGCAGAAGAACAGATGATTTGGGCCACTTGGGTTCTGGGAACAAAAGTCGCTTCCTCTTCTAACACAGCAATTTAACCACTGAGCAGTCATTCCAGCTTCTTTACTGAATTTCTTACCCAACTCTGTATCTTCTTCATTCATTTGTTTACCTGTATCATCTTTGAAATCAGTTTACAGTCACCAACTGATCCTGTAGACTGGCAAATATTGGTTTAATGTTTCCTTTTGCCTCTCCTCCCAAAACTACACAGCTGCTCTAGCTTCACATCTCAGAACTCAGACCGCACCATTTAAAGGGAAATACTTTCCAAGCAGGCAACACTTCCCTGCATTTAGTTTTGTGTTCATAAACTTGGAAAGCTCAATAATTTTCTTGGATCCACAGGGAATGTCAACACAATGCCTTTGCAGGAAGATAGAATATCATTTTGAGTGGGAAACAAGTATTCATGATTCTCCCTGAAAGTATATATCTGTTTTATTTTCTGTTATTGCTCCACTGTGTCATGCTGGCGAGCCACTGCACTCTCAGCATTGTTGAGGTCTGCCTTGTCCTCTGATACAATGATCAGAATCATCAAGTCTTTTTCAGTCTCTATCCAAAATAGAACTTCTAAGCATTCGCTCAGTCAAGTAATTCAATGAGTATATATTCACTACTAGTTTTTATTCTGAACAGAGGAAAAAGTAATAAAAAAACCTTTTGCTTGTTTCAGCAATACCATCTTGATGTTGTTTCATCATTCCTTTTCATATGACCTGTAATTAGCTGTATTCAGCAACTACTGAAGAGATCGTTACCAAAATGTTTCTTCAATGAACATGCTTATTTTTAAAAATTCCAGTTATTATATTTATTATAATGAGCTACAAAATATTCAATCTTAATTTGATTTTGTCAAACAAAATAATATTCTTTGAAACAGCTGTAAGAATAATACCATTGCCTAGCCAAATTAAAAGTGGAAAGTAGTTTCCCATACCAATGCATCCAAGGCTATTTCCCACTTTCTCCTCTATCAGGTTCAATGTAGCTGGATGTATGTTGAGGTCTTTGATCCATTTGGACTTGAGTTTTATGCATGGGGATAGATATGGATCTATTTGCATTCTTCTACATGTCGACATCTAGTGATGTCAGCACCATTTGTTGAAGATGCTTTCTTTCTTTCTTTTTTCCATTGTATAATTTTAGCTTCTTTCTAAAAAATCAGGGGTTCATAAGTGTTTGGATTAATGTCAGGGTCTTCAATTGGATTCCATTTATCTATGTGCCTGTTTTTATGATAATGCCAAGCTGTTTTTATTACTATAGCTCTATAGTAGAGCTTGAAGTCAGGAATGGTGAAGTCTCTGGAAGTTCTTTTATTGTACAGAATTGTTTTGGCTATCCTGGGTTTTTTGTTTTTCCTTATGAAGTTGAGTATTGTTCTTTCCAGGTCTGTGAAGAACTGTGTTGGGATTTTGATTGAATCTGTTAATTGCTTTTGGTAAGATTGCCATTTTTACTATGTTGATTCTTCCTATCCATGAGCATGGAAAATCTTTCCATTTTCTGATATTTTCTTCAATTTCATTCTTTAAAGACTTCAAGTTCTTGTCATACAGATCTTTGACTTGTTTGGTTAGAGTTACCCCAAATATTTCATGTTTTTTTTGCTATTGTAAAGTGTGATGTTTCTCTGATTTCTCAACCCTTTTATCATTTGTTTATATGAGGGCTACTGATTTTTTGAGTTAATCTTGTATCCTGTCAAATTACTGAAGGTGTTTATCAGCTGTAGGAATTCCCTGGTAGAAATTTTGGGGTCACTTTATGTATACTATCATATCATCTGCAAATAGCAAAAGTTTGACTTCTTCTTTTCCAAATTGTATCCCCTTGATCTCCTTTTGTTGTCTTATTGCTCTAGTTAGAACTTTGAGAACTATATTGAATAGCTATCAAGAGAGTGGGCAGCCTTGTCTTGTCCCTGATTTTAGTGGAATTGCTTTGAGTTTCTCTCCATTTACTTTGATGTTGGCTGTTGGCTTGCTGTATATTGGCATAGGAGACGACTTCCTAAATGTAACACCAGCAGCACAGACACTGAGAGCAGCAATTAATAAATGGGACCTCCTAAAACTGTAAAGCTTCTGTAAGGCATGGTCAACAAGACAAAATGGCAGCCTACAGAATGGGAAAAGATCTTCACCAACCCTACATCTGACAGATGGCTGATCTCCAAAATGTATAAAGAGATCGAGAAACTAGACATCAAAATACCAAATAATCCAATTAAAAATGAGATACAGAGGTAAACAGAGAATTCTCAAGAGAAGAATCTCCAATGACTGAAAGACATTTAAGGAATTGCTCAACATCCTTAGTCATCAGAGAAATGCAAATCAAAATGACTATGAGATACCATCTTACCCCTGTCAGAATGGCTAAGACAAAAAATACTAACAACAGCCTATGTTGGAGAGGATGTGGGATAAGGGGAACACTCCTCCACTGCTTGTACAGCCACTCTGGAAATCAGTATGATGGTTTATCAGAAAATTGGGGATCAGCCTACATCAAGACCCAGCAATACCACTCTTGGGCATATACCCAAGGAATGCTCAATCATACCACAGGGACACATGCTCAACTATGTTCATAGCAGCATTATTCATAATAGCCAGAACCTGCAAACAACCTAGATGCCCCTAAACTGAAGAATGGATAAGGAAAATGTGGCACATTTACATAATGGAGTACTACTCAAAAGTAAACAACAATGACATCATGAAATTAGTAGGCAAATAGATGGAACTACAAAGAATCATCCTGAGTGAGGTAACCCAGACCCAGAACGACAAAGATGGTATGTACTCACTCTGAAATGGATATTAGATGCAAAGCAAAGAATAACCAGGCTACAATCCACAACCGAAGAGAAGCTAGGTAAAAAGGATGACCCTAAGAGGGACACACAAGGAGGGCCCCAGGAGAGAAAATAATTAAGATCTCCTGAGTAAACTGGGAGGATAGTAGAAGGGAAAGGATGAGGGATAGGAGCAGGAGGGATTGAGATGGCCTGGTGGAGGGAGAGGTGGAAGGGGAGAGCAATGAAAGAGATATCTTGCTAGAGGGAACCATTAAGGGGTTAGGGAGAAACCTGGTGCTAGGGAAATCCCCAGGAACTCACAAGGATGACCCCAGCTAAGAGTCCTATCAATAATGGAGAGAGTGCCTGAACCTACCTTCCCCTATAATCAGATCAGTGACTACCCTAATTGTCATCACAAAACCTACATCCAGTAACTGATGGAAGCAGATGCAGTGATCCACAACCAAGCACTGGGCTGAGCCCCTAGACTTCAGTTGAAGAGAGGGAGGGGGGATCACAGGAGCAAGTGCGGTCAAGATCATTGTGGGGAAAAACACACAGACAGCTGACCCAAGCTGGTGGTAGCTCATGGACTTTGGTCTGTCAGCTGGGGAACATGCATGGGACCAAACTAGGCCCTCTGAATATGGGTGACAGTTACGTGTCTAGATCTGCTTGGGGAGCCCCTGGCAATGGGACCAGGACTTATCCTGGGTACATGGCTTTTTGGAACATATTCTCTAGGGTAGGATACCTTGCTCAGCCTTGACACAGGAGGGACGGGCTTGGTACTGCCTCAAATTAGTATACCAGACTTTGTTGATTCTCCAAGAGAGGCCTTACCTTCTCTGAGGAGTGGATGGGGAATGGGATTGGGGAAGGTGGGGAGTGGGAGAAGAGGGAGTAGAAGAGGGAGGGGGACTGGGATTGGTATGTAAAATGAAAAAAATCTTTTTTAAAAATAAATAAATTAAATATGATTTTCTTCAGAGAAAAATATGGAAAATATTAAGTTTCTCTCCTCATGGCTATAGTTATACTATGATTTTTGAATAAATACGTGTGTATTTTTGTTACTGATAACATCAATGTGAAATAATCTTAACTAAATGTGTACTTTCGACCTTGTTTACAAAAATATGTCACCAAGATGAAATTTGCTTTACAGTAAGCTTTGGCAAAACTATAGAACACAAAGCCCCAAATTTTGATGCACAAAAAATATAATATTCTAAGTTTTTGTTTTATCTCTTGTAGTAAGTGACTAATTTATGTTAATTTGTCTTCAAATTGAACAAAAGCTCACTGCTTTCAAATTCAAGAATAAAAATGTAGTCATCAATGACTTACATAAGTTCAAATATTAATTTACTTACAAAAATTTAAAACAATATCTACTGAAGGGTGGATCCATAGAGTGCATTTATTAAGTTGAAACTAGTGCTTTCTGTGTATTTCATTAGGGATCATGAGGTGACAGTCTTGTCCTTGTATTTGTCTTTACATACCAAGGAAAAGGAACCAATATTAATTTTCCTGAAAATTTTATGTATATTCGGGATTTATTATAGCACACAACTTGTAAAATACATTTAGCCTATTATCACAAAGAAACCAATCATTATATGCAATTAGATGCTTGTTTGCTAGTTCATTATGGCCTATTAATGTTTTTAGCAAAGTGAATACTAAGTAAAACAGTAACATACACAAAGATGAATATTGGAATTGAACTAACCATTTGATTTAATTGTTTTCACTTAATAAACATTATTTTTTCCTGTTTTAAACAAAACAGTAATTTTCAAATGTATATAAAGATATGGAGTCTTCCATATGTGTGCAGTAAGAATTATAATAGGTCATGCGAATCTGTATCATTTCTGTTGAACTCTTCCTATCACAGTGTATTTTTTATTGTCTTCAATAACAATATATAAACACTGTTCAGACAAAACCACATTATACTTGAATCTAGAAGATGCTTTTGTTCTTTCATTTACATATGGATTCATGGAACTGTCAAAAACAGAATCCAAAATAAATCTCACATAAGAAAAACATCAAGTCTCATCAACCTTTTCTATCTTCACTTCAGGCATCTCATTTCATATAGAGATTAAGTGAATCCCACAGTTTGGAAAGATTACCTGTTATAAAACACTGTAATATCCATTATATCTCTGTCAAGTGCTCAACAACCCTCAGCTATAACATCTCAAATAAGAGGGATCACAACCTCCCTTCCAATCATTACCTGACAATTCTATATTGAGTTGAGATTTGTATGCATAATATATTTCTTAAGTGCTATAGATCTGGAACCAGGAAAATCAGTTTTGAATATTAACTGCCACTTTCAAAATAGGCAGCTGTTTATTCTCTGTGAACTTGGGCTTGCTCATGAAAAATAAGGATAATAACACCACTACACTCTAGTGTTATTGTAAAGATTCAGTAAGATAACATACTGAATTAGGTAACTTGCAAATGGTAGAAACCTAAAATATAGTACCTATTTTTGTTACAATCCATATTTACTTAGAACTTCTGGATATATTATTTATATTATATCAAAGTTAACACAATTCTTGACAAAATGCTATGTGAAAAAATGCAAACAAAGTTTTGAAATGAACCTTGAGCTTTAGAAGTCAACTGATAGAGTCAATGTAATATTTAAGCATGCACTTAAAAGTTATTTATTGAATAAACAATTTTATACATCTGTAAGAATACTCATAGAGTATATAACTATAAAAGCAAGCAACAGATATCATTCTTCATTTTGAGAACATAAATCTAATAGTCCATTAGCATATTATGCAATAGATGAGTATTTTGAAACTTGCCAATATCACTACATAATTCCATAAATATTTACTTCCTCTGAGTTAATAAAGAACACTTATTTTTTAATAATTTTAATTACTAGACTTATAAACACAAAATTTGAATTTTAAGAATATAATAAACCTTGCAAAATATTTGTGAATATAATTGCAATTATTTTTGTTAATTTTTGTTTATTATGGTTAAAAAATTGATATGACTGCTACCCACATAGCACACCCATGCACATACAAACCACATATATCATATTGTTAAGTATGGAAAGTATCCTACCATATAGCATTTGATTTCCTTCTTGCAATAGGTTGAATAAAATTTTATGGTGTGTTCACACTACAATTTCATTTTCAGTTAATGAATTGATGGGCACTTAACTTCTGTATACAACATGGCCACTTAAGATTATTTTTCTATTCCTTTGAAAATGCTTTGGAATTTTGGTGGAGATTATATTTAATCATTTTATTTCTTTTGGTATGATGGCTTTTTTTCTCAGCTTTAATCCTACCAATGGACAAGCATGGGAATTCTTTCCAACTTGTGGTATCTTCATCAATTTCATTCTTCAATGTGGTAAGGATTCAATGTACATGTCTTACACTTAATTAGTTGACTTATTCTAAGATGATTTATTTTGTATCTTTTTGAGGCTATTGTGAATGGTATTGTTTAGTTGAATTCTTTCTCGGATACTGGTGTGTGTGTGTGTATGTGTGTGTATTTTCTGTCCTTTGCTGATTATATCTATCAGATATAGACATTTTCTTGTAGAGACTTTAGGGTCTCTTATGTATAAAATCATATTGTCTGCAAATAAAGATATTTTTACTTTGTCCTTAACTATTTTCATATGATTTATCTCCATTTGGCTTATTGCTCTAAGACTCTAACGACTATATTGAAGAAAGTGGGGATAGTGGACATCCTTGCCTTATTCCTAAATTTAGTGGAACTTCTTTGAGTTTTTCTCTGTTCAGGATGATGTTGGCTGTATGATTCTCATGTATTATATCTATCATGATGAGGTATGTCCCTGTAACAACAGTTTCTCCAGCATTTTTTTTATCATGAATGGATTTTTGTAGAATATTTCTTTACACTGTGTAAAGATGTGTCACGGTGATTGGTTTAATAAAGTGCAGAATGGCTCTTAGGCAGGAAAAGGTTACGTTGGACTTCTGGGGACAGAGAGGTCTCAAGGAAGAAGAAAGAAGTCACCAGCCAGGCCCAGAGGAAGCAGGATGGACAGTAGAGAGAAAAATTAACCAAGACACATAAAAAAATATAGATTAAAAGTTATGAGTTAATTTAAATTATAAGAACTAGTTAAGAAATAGCCTAAGCTAAGGCCAAGCATTAATAATTAATAAAAAGTCTCCATGCGGTTATTTGGGAGCTGGCAGGTGGGACAGAGTAAGACTCTTTACAATGGATGTTAGATTTTGTCAAATGCCTTCTTTTGCATCTAATAAGATGATGTAGTTTCTGTAATTTAGTCTATTTATGCAGTGGATTATTGCTTGTGGAATAATCCCTGCATCTACAGGATAAGACTGACATGACCATGTTGGATAATCTTTCTGATGTTTTCTTGGATTAGGTTTGTAATTTGTATTTCAATTGTTATGGAAAACTGCAGAAAGACTGTTTAATAATTCAAAATACAACTACTATGTGATCAAGTAGTCTCTTTTCTAGCTAAAAAAAGTAAATAAACTCAAAAAATATCATATATATCATAACTTATATGTTCATTAGAGAATCATGTACAATCTCCAAGATTTAGCCAATCATATATGTCAAGAACTATTGAAAAAATACCCGTGTTATATATAGGTGAGCAAATATTACTCAGTGGTTGAGAAAGATTTTTTCCATTTGTAATGACATGAATAAATTTTGAATATATTAAATTGAGTGAAATAAGTATGGACTCTCATTTGATCTAGTAATTTCACTTTTGGAAATTGACACAAGGAGGGAAAAATAGTATGTTAAAGATTCTAATTAGTGGATATGTTACATTATTCACAAAGACCAGGCTGGATATAGGCTAACAACCACTTATGGATAGGTGAGTAGGAAAAGAAAAAAATGGCATATATACAACTATACCTGTCTCTTATACACATCTAGATGTGTATAAGAGACAGGTGTTGTAGAGATAACTTTACTATAATAATGTTTTCTCTTAAAATATGTTGCTTTAATCAATTAGTCCATGAAAACAATAATGAATAAACACAGTTATTAAAAATGTAAGAGTTATAGTGCCTTTTGCAATTTAAAGCAACCAATATTCAGCTTCATCCTTACATTTTTAAGAGTAAGATATGGACTGAACCAAGTACCTTGATATTTTTACTCTTCTATAAACATTGTTTTCCCCCCTTTGTTTCCTCATGCCCGACATCCAAATTATAGTTTCCCCTCCTTGTATTCCTCCCAGTTCCTCCTCAGCTCCCATCCCTTCTAGATCCACTCCACTCCTGTCTCCCAAAATTGGTAATTTCAATGGCTTTTATCCAAAGAGACTTTTAACTGGAAAAAATGTGAGCTAAGTTTCAGTTCAAGAAGTTGAATATTAAAAATATAGAATGAGTTCCATATTGAAGGAAGGAGAAATAAAGAAAAGGTGGGCTGGTGAGATGGCTCAGGAGCTAAAAACAATTTCTCTCAACCAGTTTGATCTCTGGGACCCATATGATAGAGAGAAATGACTCCCACATGTTTCCTCTGAACTCAAAAACTACACCATGGTGCATCAAATGTGCACCATGGTGCATGTATATGCAAGTTTACATATGAGCATGCATGCATGTATACACACATCACTTAATAAGAATGCAATAAATATATTTTAAAAATACATAGAATGCATAAAGGTAGTATAGAACTTGATTCTGATCTTGAAATCATTATTTTTAAACTTGTACATTAGTGAATTTCATTAAGACAATTGAAATAACTCCATTGAAAAATGGTTTTAAAACTTGACATTAATTAACCAAATGTATTTTCAGCAATTCTTTATGCACACTTTAACAAAAAGTTTTGTCTTTTGAACAGAATGTATTATTATTAAAATTTGCATTTGGAAGGAATTCAACAGTTTGAATACTTCAGGAAGATTTTCGTTCAGAATTTAAATGATTTAGACATCTTCAGTGCATCATATAATTTACTTAATTTTTCTCAATAATTTATTTTCCTAGTGAAATTATTCAGCTTAACAAAACAACTCAGCATAACTTTCTAATTAATATATTTCTAATATTTTTCAACATAAAATAACTTCAGTATTCTCTAAAATTCTGCTTTGCATTTTGCAAGATATGTTAGTCACATGCATATTGAAATATGACTGTGAAAATCAGATTATGCTAGAGAAACTCAATCATGAAGGTTGTCGTTCTATGTTCCCTGAGTTCAAGGAACTATATTCATTTCTTTTCATTCATTTGCAGTCTGATTGATGATGGAAAAGTATTACTTGTACAATGTAAGGAAAAAGCATAGCCTTCACAAGTTTCAATGGAACAATTGAGAATAAATTTATTATGATAAACATCTCAATTTCCCAATGATATTCTCTTTATAATGTCACTATACATTCAAAGTAAATTTTGCTTCACATATTTTGAAATAGCGTCTTTGTGTTTCTCTTGAATGTAAAATTAGTCATAAATATAGTATACTATTGAGAAACATGAAATAGTTTCCAATGAATCAAGTTCCCCATGTGAAAATATATTTCATCATTCGAGTAACAATATTTATGTTAAAGAACAGATTGCCCATTGTTCTCCACACCCACAATTCATACACAGGAAGGCCTGAAGTGGAAAGTCCTTTAATTTGTTATTTTTATCAAATTTACATAAAGTTACAGAATGGTCAGGTAGTAGAGTTTAAAAGATATCCAGAGATGAAACTAGATTTTACATTACCTTTCTTTAAAAGTAGCTGGGAATCTATATTAAAGAAAGATTCATATCAATAATGCATGTTGACACTGAAAACTGACCATTCTAAAATTTTCTTTTTGTTCAAAGGAAAATTGAGGCAATTAAAGAAGCAATGGATTTACTTATAATTATTTCTAATCAATGCAATATGTTGTTGTCTAAAGAAATAATTTCAGTGCTAATTTTCCACACACTAACTTATAAATATAAAAATCTAAATATATTAATGTGAAAATTAGGTAGCATTTATAATTGCTTCTATTTTTGCCATTATTTGTGATATATGTGAAATCCAATGTTTTTATGAGTGTCTTGATTTCCTCTGTGTGTAGCATTTTTGAAAGTGACCAATAAAGGCATCTATAAATAACAGAAGCAAATAGCATGTGGTGACAAAGATGTAAAGAAAGTGGAAACTTCATATATTATAGTTGAGTCCTCAAAAGGCTAAAAACAAATAACCACATGAATCAGCATTTCCAATTCCATATATGGAATTTTTGAATATGACATTATTAATTATAAGCTCTTCAAAGAGTTTCATATTTCATGACTCATGTTCAGAGGAAATTTTGGACACAGAATGAACATGGAAAAATAATGGCAGATACCAGAGTTATACAAGAGAAAGACTAACAAGGAGTGCTATCAAGACACAGAACATTAAGGTGGAGATATATGACAGATTCTTCTTCAGAGCCCTCAAAAGAAACCAGCTCTGATGACCTTCTCATCTATGTCTGAAGTGAAACATTTATGTTTTTTGGAACATAAATCCTACAAAAATTAAAAAGCATCTGAGAATGCTTTTTACAAACAAAGCAAGCATAAACAAGCATATGAAATCAGACTATAATATGGTTCAAAGGTGGATAAGTCAATTATCCACAAACAGAAGAATGGCAAAAGGAACGGTGGCATATCTATAAATTTGGATAATATTCTAATCTTTGCACTAAGAAGAAAAAGTAAAATTACATACATAATATGATTCCAATGTATTAAACATCTTACAGTCAAATTCATAGTTACTGAAAGCAGATTAATGATCCTCAGGTTTGAGAGATATATGAAGAAGAGTAATTATTTCTTGGGAATGAGGGTACATGAGGATTAATAAAAATAATCTGGAATTAGATGGCGATAACAGTTATACAACATTGTTAAAATGCTAAATGCCATGTGAAAATTATTCCTTAAAGTTGTTAACTTATCAATGATATGTTACATGAATATTTCCGCAAGTTTTTAAAACATGTAAGTTATATTCCATTCATCAGAGTTTGAATTACTGTTGTTCTGTTGGAATCACAAACATTTCAAATTTATTGTTTTAATTCTTTAACATACATGGGAAATTCTTTTTACAAATAAGCAGAGACGATTTCACTAGAAAAATCATTGAAGTATTTCCTGTATTCACTATTTAGCTCAAATTATGAGAAACTTTGACAGGATAAAAATATGCTTATTGCTTTTTCATTTAAGTTGCCTCAGTTACTTAATTGATGATATATTTGTGATATAAGCTTTGATTCCTAGGTTGCATTTATGTCAAGACTTATTTCATCATTCCAACAAAATATTTATAGGAAAAACATATCTTAATATGCTTTTATTTTATGTGAAAGTTTTATCTATATAGACTTGCCTGAACATTAATATAATATTGACATAATACAATGATTACTAATTATTTTATTTGAACAAAATTCTTATCAAAAAATAGAATCATTATTGGTTATTAATATGTTTGTTGAACATTATGGCTCCTAGAATATATTAATTGTTGATTTAGTTATAACATCGATAAACAAAAGCAAATGCATATTCACATCTATGAGAAAATTGATACACATTATATGTATTTCACTTTTAATGGGTATTGGCAAAAAGGGACACGTTGATAAATGGAATAAAATTGAAGATGCAGATATAAGTCACATATATATGGACATCGGATTTTTGATAAAAAAGCCAGAAATACACACTGGAAAAAAGACAGCATCTTCAAGGAATGATTCTGGTCAAACTGGATGTCCCATGTAGTAGAATGAAAATAGCTCCATGCTTATTACCCTGCACAAAACTCAACTCCAAATGGATCAGAGACCTCAACATTAAACTAGACACATTGAATGTGATAGAAGAGAAAGTAGGGGAATAGCCTTGAACTCATTGGCGCAAGAAAGACTTTCTGAACAGAACACCATTAGTGTAGGCAATAAGATCAATAATTAATAAATGGGACCTCATGAAACTGAAAAGCTTCTGTAGTGCAAAGGATATCATCATTTGGACAAAGCACCAGCCTACAGAATGGGAAAAGATTTCTATCAACTTCTCATCTGGTAGAGTGTGGCTGCATTCCTGCTGAGCTACACCTGTCCTGGCTCCAGAGAGTAGCACCTAGCCCTAATCCATCCTTTGTGTAAGAAATACCTTTTGTTTCTATTGCTGCCCTATGTGATTCTTGTCTGAGAATCTCCTAAGGATACAAAGCCTATAAAAAACTGGCTTCAGGAAACCTGAAAACCCTGGTACCTGAGAAATCGAGTAATTTGCCCTTGGCATTGTATCTTTTTTTAAATTTTTTTTATTAAAAAATCTTTTAATAAAATAACAAAAATATTTTAACATGAAAAAAAGAGAAAAAAAGATTTTCTATTTATTTCACTTGCCAACCACAGAACCCCTTCTCTTCCCTCCTCTTGCCCCC
>LZPO01087147.1:627149-637327 GCA_001675575.1 Neotoma lepida
AGGCAGGTCCAAGACCCTCCTCTCTGCACCAAGACTGCACCAGGTATCCCACCATAGGCACTGGGCTCCAAAAAACCAGCTCATGTAGCAGGGATTAATCCTGATCCCATTGTCTGGGGGCCTCCTAAACATTTCAAGCTAAACCACTGTCTCAAGAATCCAGAGGGCTCAGTCCAGCACCATGGGGGCTCCACTGCTATTGGTCCACAGTTCATGCATTTCCAATAGTTTGGCTGGCCAGCTCAGTATATTTTTCCCATGATGATCTCCATATCCCTTGCTCATAGAATCTTTCCTCTCTCACAACAATTGGACTCCTGGAGCTTGGTCTGGCGCCCCGTAGTGGATCTCTGCATCTGCTTCCATCTGCCTCTGAATGAGGGCTCATGGGGGCTCCTCAGCTATTGGTCAACAGTTCATGCATCTCTATTAGTTTGGTTGGCTGTCTTTGTACACCTTCCTATCGTGATCTCATTGTCCCTTGCTTATGGAAGGCGCCCTCTCTCCCATGGATTGGACTCCTGGAGCTTGGCCAAGTGCCTGGATGTGGATCTTCGCATCTGCCTCCATCAGTCTCTGGATGAGGGCTCTATGATGACAGGGTATTCATCTATGTGAATACTCACTGGAGTATGCCAGTTCAGGCTCCCTCTTGATTATTTCCAGTAGTCAAAGGTGGGGTCATCCTTGTGGATGCCTGGGAACCTTCCTTGCATTTTTTTATCCCTATTCCCACAATGTATTCATTTATCATGATATCTCTTTCCTTGCTCTCTTACTGTGTCCCTGTTCCAACTTGAACTTCTCGTTCCCCTATGTTCACATCCTCCATCTTGTTGCTCTCCATTCCTTTCCCTCACCCCCAGTCTGCCCCAGTTCTCCCTCACTGGGCAATCTATGCATCCTTCCTAAGGTCCTCCATGGAGCTGTAGGTTGCAGTCTCATTATCTTTTGCTTTACATCTAGTATCCACTTATGAGTGAGAACATATGATATTTGTCCTTCTGGGTCTGGGTTACCTCACTCAGAATATTTTCTAGTTCCATCCATTTGCCTGCAAATTTCATGATGTCATTGTTTTTCTCTGCTGAGTAATACTCCATTGTGTATATGTACCACATTTTCTTAATCCATTCTTCAGTTGAGGGACATCTAGGTTGTTTCCAGGTTCTGGCTATTACAAATAATGCTGCTATGAATATAGTTGAGTATGTGTCCTTGTGGTATGATTGAGCATTCCTTGAGTATATGCCCAAGAGTGGTATAGCTGAGTCTTGAGGAAAATTGATTCCTAGTTTTCTGAGAAACTGCCATATTGCTTTCCAAAGTGGCTGTACAAGATTACACTCCCACCAACAGTGGCGGAGTGTTCCCCCTGCTCCACATCCACTAAAATCAGGAACAAGACAAGGCTGCCCACTCTCCCCATATCTATTCAATATAGTACTTCAAGTTCTAGCTAGAGCAATAAGACAACAAAAGGAGATCAAAGGGATAGAAATTGGAAAGGAAGAAATCAAACTTTCACCATTTGCAGACGATATGATAGTATACATAAGTGACCCCAATAACTCTACCAGGGAACTCCTAGAGCTGATAAACTCATTCAGTAATGTGGCAGGATACAAAAATAACTCAAAAAAATCAGTAGCCCTCCCATATACAAATGATAAAAGGGCTGAGAAAGAAATCAGAGAAACATCACCCTTTACAATAATCACAAATAATATAAAGTACTTTGGGGTAACTCTAACTAAGCAAGTGAAGGACCTGTATGATAAGAACTTTAAGTTGCTGCAGAAAGAAATTGAAGAAGATTTCAGAAAATGGAAAGATCTCCCATGCTCATGGATATGTAGGATTAACATAGTAAAAATGGCAATCTTACCAAAAGCAATCCACAGATTCAATGCAATCCCCATCAAAATCCCAACACAGTTCTTCACAGACTTGGAAAGAACAATACTCAACTTCATATGGAAAAACAAAAAACCCAGGAGAGCTAAAAGAACCCTGTACAATAAAGCATCCTCTGGAGGCATCGCAATCCTGACTTCAAGCTCTATAGTAGATATGGAGCCATAGTAATGAAAACAGCTTGGTACTGGCATAAAAACCAACAAGTGGACCAATGAAATCAAATTGAAGACCCTGACATTAATCCACACACATATGAACACCTGATTTTTGACAAAAAAGCCAAAACTGTACAATGGAAAAAAGAAAGCATCTTCAACAAATGGTGCTGGCATAACTGGATGTCAACATGTAGAAGATTGCAAATAGATCCATATCTGTCTCCATGTACAAAACTCAAGTCCAAGTGGATCAAAGACCTCAACATAAATCCAGCTACACTCAACTTGATAGAAGAGAAAGTAGGAAGTACTCTTGAACGCATCGGCACAGGAGACCACTTCCTAAATATAACACCAGTAGCACAGACACTGAGAGCAACAATTAATAAATGGGGCCTCTTGAACCTGAGAGGCTTTTGTAAAGCAAAGGACATGGTCAATAAAACAAAATGACAGCCTACAGAATGGGAAAAGATCTTCACTAACCCCACATCAGACAAAGGGCTGATCTCCAAAATATATAAAGAACTCAAGAAACTAGTCATCAAAATATCTAACAATCCAATTAGAAAATGGGCTACAGAGCTAAACAGAGATTTCTCAACAGAAGAATCTCAGATGGCCGAGAGACATTTGAGGAATTGCTCAACATCCTTAGTTATCAGAGAAATACAAATCAAAATGACTCTGAGATACCACCTTACACCTGTCAGAATGGCTAAGATCAAAAACACTGATGACAGCATATGTTGGAGAAGATGTGGGCCATTGTATCTTTGGGAGTCCCTTTCAGGTTGTTTTGAGCACATTGCAATTAACTGGCTAAACTGTAAATAGAGAGAAAATAAAAATGCCTGGGGCAAAGGGAAAGTTCTTCAGTCCTTCAAGGCTAGACACCCCTGTAGCCATGAAAGGCTAGATTCATTCTTAAGATGCCTCTGAGTCTTCATTCCATGGATCTGCATGAACCCACACACTAGTGCTGCAATACTCCATGACAGTAGAGGGCTAATATCCAAAATATATAAAGAATATAAGAAATGATATATCAAAATCCCAAATAATCCAATTAAAAATGGAGTGCAGATCTAAACAGAATTTTTTATAGAGGAAACTCAAATGGCTGAGAAACACTTAGCGAAATGTTCAACATCATTAGCTTCCAGGAAAATGCAAATCAAAACTACTTTGAGATTCCATCTTATACCTATCAGTATGCATAAGATCAATAACACAAGTAGCATCTCATGCTGTCAACATGTTAAGTAAGGGGAACATTCATCCATTGTTGGTGGGAATAAAACTTCAACAGCCACTACAGAAACCCCTGTGGCAGGTCATTAGAAAGTTGAGAATCAATCTACCTCAAAACCTAGCTATGCCAAATGCTAGATAGAAATATAGATGAAGAAAAAAGACAGAGGTTTTGCTACTAAAGCTTCAGGATAGCTTTGGGAAGGCCCTGAATCAATACGCAGAAGCCTCAAGTTTATTTCTAATGAGCTTTTAATACACTAGCAATGGGAGAGGCAACATACCTCCCCCTTTTGAGATCAAAGCACAATGTCCAACCAAGTGTAGACCCTTTAAAACCCCTGGTAACCATGCCCCATGGCAAAACATCTTGTGATTAGGCCTTGAAGTATAAGACATCAGGTAACCATGCCTTTGCACCCTATTATGCAGCCTTGGAAAGCAACATAATCTCTGACTCTCTGATTCTGAATCAAATCACAAGCTGGAATCTTTGTGGGCTCCCACAGGACAGAGGATGCCAGAACAAATCTCTCTAAATCGACTGAGCAAAGCCCATAGTAACTCATAGAGATTGAACAAGCATGCCCAGGGCCTGCAAGGGTCTGTAACAGCTTCTTTCTATACATATTATAGCTTTCAGTTTAGTATTTTTATGGGACTCTGAAGTGCTTGAGTGAGTAGGTCTCTGATTCTTGTGCCTTCTCTTGGGCTCTTTTCCTTCAGCTGATTCACCTTGTCCAACTTTCCACGTGATGGTTTTGTTTTATCTCATTATATTTTATTTTTTAAAAACTCATTAACATTTGAAAATAGATTTGATAGTTCAAATTATTGGGAAGTTTTGCTGATTTTGGAGCTACTTTCATTTAAATTTTTGCTTTTGCTTGTGGCACCTCAAGTAAGCAATAAGGTTTTTTTATTTGTTTTAATTTTTTATACAATATACTTTGATCATATTTTCCCATCCCCAAGCTTCTCCAAGATATCCCTACCTCCAGGATATTGTCTTTCAAATGACTTCCTGAGACTCTTGTGGTAATTGATATTCCACACAAATTCATATTACTAGGAAGTCATTTAATATTTAACAAGCTTTTAAAGATACACTGTTAAACATTGTAAACATGTTACATAAAAGCAAAATCACATCAAGCATTCTTACATATACATTTATGAAAGGCAAATATTTTTTGCACAATTTTTTTACATTTTAAACACATATTGCCTCTTTACTGTTCTGTGAAATATAAGTTGGAGAACTTACTATTCATTTGCAACAAATGTTGCTATGATCATTCTACTACTGTCTCCAACATATTTTGGACACATTGAAAGAACAGAAGGAATAATATTAAAATATTAAGTAGAAATATATGCTACTATACAATGAATAAAATATAAAGTATAAGAAAAATTTTGTGCTTATAAAATATTTTCAATTATTGAACACCATTGCATGGCAAAGTTGTATATGATTTATTTATGAAACAAATTTATTAAGAAAAACTTTAAGTCACCCAAATAATAGACTTGACATAATGGTGTGTCAAGGCCAAAGGCTAGATGGTGATAAAAGTAATAAAAATTATGTTTTTATGATTAATTTTTACAGAAAATTCTTAGGTGACTTCGGTAATGGCAGTTGTTCTGGAAAATGTTCTGGGAAATATTGCAATATACAGAATTTTTTCATGTACCTTGCAAATTCAACAAATTATATATAAGGTTATTGATACATATGCATTCTGTATAAATACACTTGAATTCATATGACTTTGAGTCATCACACTTGGAAGAACAGAGATGTCATCATATTCTTTTTCTTTATGCTAGATTGCAAACAGGATGTCAAACAGTAATTGTTAAAAACAGGAAATTCATGCAAAAAGCATTTAATGAAAATTATCAATGTATACTGATTTTAATTTTTAATAGCCTCATTCATTTTTATGTATCCATTTCATAAATGTGTATTTTAGAATAACAAAAAATTCTTTTTCTCCTTTAAATATAACCCTCAGATATTCAATTATGAAGACAATATTTTCTTTTAGAAAAGGCAGAAGTAGTTCATAATGCAGATGTAAATGAATGTATAAGTGAAAATCTTTTTCATGTTCACTTGATAAAGAATTTAATAGTACTCCACAAATATTTCTAGTTACTTACTGTTAGTATTTTAAAAATCTATTTTTCTCTCTTACATAGATTACTCTCTTACAATTAAAAAAAAACATGAGACTGTTCACACAATCAGTGCTCTCTATTTAATTCTAGCCCACTTTTCTGGTAACTTATGCAAAGTTACAGCCAATTTCTTATAGTTTTGTTTGTATTTCATTGCATTTATAAGCTTTTATGGTACTATTCATGATTTCTATTCTCTACTCATAATTTCTATTCTCAAATATAATTCACCTGTGAGTTCCACCTAGGAGCTGCTTCAGATCACAGCTCAGGTTGACAATTTAGGAAAACAATTGAATTTTCCCAGCAGCAAGGCTAGCTCTAACTCTCTTTATGCTGAGAAATGTAGTCACAGGTTTTGGTGTGCACCATTAGCTGAAACAAAACTTCAAAATAACTTTAGATTAGACCAAATGCCTTGCTAATTAATGTTTTTAAGATAAACAACCCCAGAAAAACAATCTACAGTTTACAAGGACACATAGCTGAGCTGTCTGATTCATTAATACAAAACAGCCCAATTATTGCTAGCTGATGGATGATTAATTCCTTGCACCCATTCTTGACCTTAATTTCCTAATATGGATATGCACCCTGAAGATTCAAAGTTCAGCTAACTGACTGTTTTCTTTGTATAGAAGTGTTGGTACAGGTATCTTTCAATAGAAGTTGCACACAGGGCTGAAAGTATGTTTTGAGATTTAAACTGTCATGGTGCCATAGTATTTTGGGAGTGCTGACTAGAGCTGATGCTTAGAGATTTATGGTTTCTCAGGAATGTAGACCTAAGCCTGGAATATTTATGATATTCCAAGTGTATCCACACCCTGAGCCTCAGCACTCCCAGGGCACCTTTGAGATTTGAAGCAAATTCAAAATTTATGACTTCTGATTATGGGGTGTTAGTTCAAAATGTTTACATAGTTGTGAGTAAGTTTGAAATGCCTTTCCTCCTGCTTGGGAGAATACAGGACAAAAGGTTGTAGTAGCTAATACACCCAAAAGTGTAGGTTACAAACACACAATTTTCTCGTTTTCATAAGCTCTTCAGCAGTTCAGATTTATGATTGCTTTAAAATTCCTTGTAAGATTACCTCTCATGATAGATAATAAAGTAATTGATTCTTTCTTTGCAGCCTGTCAACAAGAGGATGGGTTGTAAAAAATGTGCTCTTTGCTTGCTCATGACTTATTCTGTGACAAGCTACTTAGATACATTGCATGTAAGTTACCAGGATTACTCTATTTTTAATCATGTTATGGAGATTATAAACATGCCTTTACCTATAATCATTCACTTGAGAAATGGAATATAACCACTTTGTGACACCTGTATTGCATGGAAGTTTTTGTTGGAGTATATAAGTGGTAGAGGGAGAGAGAACAAAAGGGAGCAACATGAGAAGAAAATAAGGAAGGGAACCATCAAGAGAGTGTGTGAATGTCTTTTTCCTAACCCCCTCAGACAGAAAAGTCTTAGCTATGCCAATGCCATGAATTACTTTTGAACTCTGGGCAGCCTGGAGGCTGGTTCCCCCAGGATACAATAAAATTTTGGATGTTTTTTCAGCATATACTTGGGATTTCTCATTATGAAGAACAGTGTTATTATGCTAAATTGATTCATTTCTCAAATAAAATTTCTTAAATATTCTTGATACTTATGATACTGTGCTATGCAATGAGCGATAATTGTGAACAAGATAGGCAAAATTTATGTAATAAAGAATCCTATAGTTTGTTGAAAAGACTGAAAAACTAGTAATTTCTATAGCACAAATTAAGTCAAATCAAATATGCAATGTGAGGTTAGAAAAGAGTATAAGTGTCATACAACAGAGTTAAAATCATGACTGTACAATGTATAATAGTATGGAAGAATAGTTCACACAGATACATATGAGTGAAAGTAGGCAAATTTGTATTCATTTCTAGTTTGAAAAGTTTTGATTCTACATAACAGCAAAAATATAAACTACAATCCATGGATACATTGACTTTTTCTGTAGCTGCTCCAAATTAACACACATAACGTATAGGATAGTGGTATGTTCAAAATGCAGATACATAAAGTATTAGTTTATTCTTTAAACTCACCAATGAAAGCATTTAGCCTGTTTTTCTTTGGAGATATAATTATGATTACTAGTTCAGTCTACTTATATATAATTGCATTATTCAGATTTTATATTTCTCATGATCGAGTTTTAGTGTTTTGCATGCCTCTAAAATGTTTTTAATTTCTTTTAGTCTATGCAATTAATTTGCATATAGTTTTCATGGCTGTCTCTTAAGATTATTTTTGCTTATGTGGAAACTTTTATTGGAAAGATAAGATTGGTCCACATAGTCTCATATATTTGAGTGCTACAGAAGTGACATAGAAGGTAAGGCCTTGTTGGAGTAGGTGTGGTGCTGTGGGATGTCTTTCTGTATGCTGTGAATATGCGTTGCTCTGATTGGTTGATAAATAAAGCTGTATTAGCCTATGACAGGACACGATGGAGCCAAGTGGGAAAATCCAAGAGAGATAGTGAAAGGATAAAGAAAAGAAAGGGGAGACTCCAGATGCTGCCCAAGGAGTAGCAAGATGCCAGCAGACCAGTAATGCCACAGCCATGTGGCAACTTACAGATTAATAGAAATTAATTAAGTTATAAGACCTAGCTAGCAAGAAGCTTGAGTGATAAGCCATCTAGTTCATAATTAATGAAAGCCTCTGAGTGATTATTTTATAAGTGGCTGCAGGACCCTGGCAATAGGTGGGACCACGTGCTGGGCTGGGCCAGAGAAACCTTCCAGCTACAGTGTGGCCTTGTTGGAGGAAGTGTGTCCCTGAGGGTGGACTTTGAGTTTCAAATGCTCAAGCCATGCCAATTGTCTCTATCTCTTCCTGCTGCCTGCCTATCCAGATGTAGAACTCTCAGCTATCTCTCCAAAAGCCTCCAAAGCTGTCATTTGCCTTAGTCTTAGAAATTCTTGATTTCTTTATTTTAGGACAAAAGTACAATTTGATATTTCTTTACAAGTAAAATATTTTCCTAATTTTCTTTTTACCTTCACCAAACTAGATACATAATATAGTTATGTGGTACTTTTAAAACCTTATCTAACTATTTATTGCACTTTGCTGTCATTTCCTTTCTTAGACTCAGTAAGTCTTTATCAACTTTATCTCAGCACAAACAAATCTTAGTTGTATATTTTTCAACAGTGTAATTACTTTTTCAGTTTTGATTATTTCTGCTCTAATATTAACTGTTTCCTTGCTTTATTGTTGAGCTTATTTTATTGTTTGTTTTAATGCCTTTAAGTAAAGTAGGTGTTATTTTACATTACTTAACTTTCAAATTACTAGTACTTGGCTATACATCATAAGTTTTAGTAGGTATTTTTTGCTTTTACTTGATGTGAAATATTTTTAAGTTCCCATTTTTATGTCATCTTTCTTTGATTTCAAGATAGTGTTTTTTATTCATTTCATATTTTGTATTATTTCTTTCATTTTTGAGATTATAATATAATTTCAACATGTTCCCCTTCCTGTTCTTCCATCCAAACCTTCCAACATGACTCCTCCTTGTTCTCTGTTAAATTCATGGCCTCTTTTCATTAATTGTTGTTAAATGAATAGATTATATATATGTATAGATGTATGTCTTTCACTTCCTTATATGCATTTATAAACATAACCTGCTTGGTTTGTATAATATTACTTATATGTATATTTTCAGGTTTGATAATTTGGTGTTAAATTTTGGTTTCCATATGTGTATGAATTTTTCCACTCTTTCTATTAAGTAAATGACTAGCACAAATAACTGAATCAATTAAGCAGGAAAAATAAATGAAAAGCATCAAAACAAAAAGAATTATTATTATTATTATTATTATTATTATTATTATTATTATTATTATACCATACTCAAAATATGCTATCTATAGTTTTAAAATATCTTAAGAACTAATGAGTGAATACAAAATAAACATTGTTTTATGTATTAATGGTATATTTTTCAGAAAAGAAATTAGTACACTCTTCGTTTTCAAATGAAAATAGTACCTATGGAAGAATCAACCTAATAAAATATATCAAAGGCTTGAATACTGAAAACCACAAAACATTACTGAAAGGTAAAAATCACATGGGTTTTTTAATGAAAATCTCAGCATCAGGTACAGAATACTTCCATATTTAATTATTGATGAGTCTCCTGAGATATCCCAAAACAATGCAGGCAATTGCCATTGGTCTTGTTTACTCATCAAAACTAGATGCTAAGAACCTATTTCTGAAGACACTGCATATTTTGCTTTCCTGGCAGTTTCAGAATTTGTTTCAAGTTTTACATTGAGGTTTAAAATGTACCTGTAGTTGATATTTCTGCGAGTTAAAGTATGTGAGTTTAATATCATTGTCCTACATATTGATATCTATCTTTATCAGTACCACTTGTGGAAGATTCTGTCTTTTCTCTAGTGTCTATTTTTGTCCTCTTGTTTAATATCAGATGGATTTAACTAGATATACTCATGTTGGGATCCTCTACTACATTTTGTTTCTGTTCACTTTATCTATACCTCTGGTTTTGTGCCAGGACCTTGCCATTTTGTTGCTAAAACTCTGTAATACATTTTGAATTCTTGTGTGGTAAC
>LZPO01087147.1:637352-664553 GCA_001675575.1 Neotoma lepida
GGAATTTTTATTGTGATTGCGTTGTATCTGTAAATTGCTTTGGGTAAGATAGTCATTTTCATAATATTAAGTTTATCAGCCTATGAGCATGGAGGTGTTTTCATCAATATTTTGAAATTTTTATTATGGAGACCTTTCCCTTCCTTGATTAGGTCTTCCTAGATTTATTTTGAGGCTACTGTGAATGAGACTGCTTGTCTGATTTATTTCTGTTTGTTATTGGTATACAAGAAAGCTACTGAATTTTTGCATGTTTCCCTTGTATCCAGCCACATTGCTTTTAGGAGATATGAAGGCTGTCTCTTATACACATCTAGATGTGTATAAGAGACAGTATATATATATCAGACTTTTGGAAGTTGATTTGTATCCTGCCATTTTACAGAGATTGTTGATTATTTCTAGAAGTTATCTAGTAGAAGTTTGGGATCTCCAATATATTATCTACAAATTGCTATAATTTGACTTTTTTCTATTTGTATCCCCTTAAATTCTTTCTCTTTTCTTGCTACTCTAACTAGGGCTTCAATCATTATATTGTAAAAAAGGTGGGTTAGTGCACAGCCCTGTGTCATTCATGATTTTAATGACATTGCTTCAAGGTTTCCTCTATTTAGGGTATTATGATTATGAGTTCATCATGTATAGCCTTTATTATGTTGACATATGTTCCTTCCAATCTTATTTTCTCTAGTACTTTTATAATGAAAACATGTTGGATATTGCCAAAAGTATTTTCTGTTTCTTTTGGAGATGATCATGTGATTTTTAAGTCCATTTATTTGATTTATTATATCTATTGACTTATGTCTGCTGAAATATTCCTATATTTCTGGGTTAAAGCCAGCTTGATATTTTTTTTCATTAATTTCTATATTCAGTTTGCAAGTATTTCAGTGAATATTTTTGCTTATGCATTTATCAGGAAATTGATCTATAATTTTCTTTTTGTTATGTCTTAGCTTCATTTTGGTGTTAGAGTAAATGACATCATAGAAGAGGCTTAGATGTGCTCATTCTGTCCCTTTTTTGAACAATTTAAGAAGAATGGTTGTAGTTCTTCTATGAAAGTCTTGTATAATTGTGCTTTAAATCTAATCAGACCTGGATTTATTTTTGTGTAAAGATGTTTACTACTCTATCAATATCCTTCTTTGTTGATAGATATATTTAAGTTGTTCATTTCTACTTGGCTTTATATTAGTGGTTGAGATGAATCCAGAAAAACATACATGTTTATATGCATTTTATTCATTTAATCAACTATCAGTGGTCTTACAGATAATTTTGGTAAATGACCACTACCTTCCTCAATATTTATATGTAGTTCATTTTTCTAGAGGGAATCTGTATGTAAATTAATTTACATAATTTCCCCCAATTTTGAAAATTAACATAATATCTATATTCTTTTACCTAAAGGCTCATCACTGTGGATTTACTGTTGGTGATATGCATATAGAAAACTCTATATGGGAATAATAAATATGAGTCAAAATAATAAGCCTGAAGGCTCAAAATAAGTATTTCTCCAGACACAAAATTGAGGGTGATTGATTACTTTTCTGCAATCCTTAGAATTAATCCTTAGAAAATTAATACGTTATTTTAATACTGAAAATGTAGAGTTCTGTAGAAAACATACAATTTTTCTTTTGACCTCTGCTTCACCATTTTGATAATACTAATGGATATCATATACATATTAGAATTTTTGAACTGGAACATAATCAGTTTGTTACATTTAAGTAGATATCATTATTTATAGATAATGGTCTTCTCTTTTGTTGTGTTATAAAAGAAACCAAAACATAGCCAGAAACTTCTCACAGCACTTCTCACAGATTTATTAAAAACCACCAGAGGAGAAAAGCTAGGTGTCCTGTCACTACTGTAGGAGCTATATAACTGCTGAATTAGGAAATATATTTTGGAAAGCAGTGTTTATAGATGCAGAAACAGTAGCTGGAAATATTTGGTAAACAAGTTGAAATGGTTGCCAGTTAAAGAGTACTTACTAACTCAACAGAGACTGTTTGGTATTTAAAAGCAAAGTGGAAGCTCATTCAGGAGGATACAAAAGAGATTCATGTTAAAAAGTAGGTAGTGGAAGATTTCAAATGACCTTTTCAATAGCATAATTTTACCAGAGCATATGAGCAGCCATAACCTAAAAAAATTCATTAAAGAAAATTAAATTCTCTGAATCTCAGTTGTGGAATTTAAGAATCAATGAAAATTAAACTGGGACAAAAGAAGATGAGTTAACTGTTTAGTGATAGATTTCAAGCACTGTCTATGTGATTTTAGGAGAAGACATATTTCAAAAAATTAGTTTGTATTTGATCATTAGAAAATTTACATTAATTGATTGTCATTCTATTATTTTTCACAGATGTCATGAAAAGATTAATACAAATATGTTGAAGTGAGGTAATGTACTACAGTCTTTTATGATACAGTTTTTAGTCATAGATGACTAGCATAATAAATAAGAATTGCTTAGAAATAATATTGACTTTTAAACTATTCATATATTCTTGCTTCATTTAATAAACATACCCATGTAGTATGGCTTCTTCAAGTTAATAAGCCAACTGAAACCATGGAACAGAAAGCATTTCCCCTTTTTTTCCTCTTTTAGGGAAAGTAATGCAATGAGAACAAATATCAAATTGGATGACATAGATGTTATCAAATAGGCCATGTTCATATCCTGAGCTACTATGTAATACTCAATTCTCTTTTTCAACATTCATGGAAAGGTCAAATGTTTATATTAATTATATATAACAATAATGAGAAAGTACATTTACTACATATAAGGCAGTTTTATAATATATATCACATAGTTCTATAAACCTTAGGTCAGAAGAAGTAAACTAGTAAGGTGTGAGAAAAAAAGAGGATAAGTAAAGATGTATAGGTATTTCTTTATTTACCAATTTTCATTCAATTACTTTTTGTTTAAATATTTTAAAGGCTAAATACTAACCAATTTAGTCATATGCATTTATTAAATATTTCTTGATCACCTACCATATGCTCCATATTGATCTGGACATTGATTCTACAACTACTAGAGACAATATTCTGACTCTCATAGAGCTTAAATTTTTGTGATGAGAATCAAAAAAGTAATAGTACTCTTATCTGTGACATGAAGTAAAACAAAAAAAAACCTGTCAATGAAATAGTTTGATTATAAGTATTATTTTGATAAACATTTCAAATATTTATAGAGATGCTAGAGATGTAATGTCTTAGCAGAGATCTGAATTATGAGACATTAAGCTCTACAGGCAGTAAGGGAAGAGAACACAGAATACTTGAAAAACTTGACAGATGAAATCATAGGAAAGAAGACCAAAAATGAATGCAAGAGCTAAAAAGACTTCATCAAAGGCTGAGTGCTAGGGAAGCAGGTAAAACTGCTTGCCTCCAAGCATCATGATCTGAGTTTGATCCTAATGACTCTCATAATGGAAGGAAGAGAATTGACTCTTGCAAGGTGTTCTCTGCAAGAGGCCTGGCAACCAGTTTGTGTCATATTATATAGGGAATTAAAGACCAAGATATAACTTTCTATATTCTGAATTAGACAGGAATTCAAAAGGATATATACGTAAAATACCACTATTATGTAACTTTTGTTTTATAAAATCAATATTCTTAGTATATAAGGAGAATATATAGTAAAACAAGAGAAGATAGCAAATTATAGCTAAAATGAAAGTACAGAGGGGAATATTTGAGGCATGAAGTTTCAACTTGGAAGGGGAGAGAGATTAGGAAAGTGTGGTAATACCAGAAGCAAAAAGAAAAAAAATTATCCAAACCAATCTTGAAAAAAAATCACTGTGGGAAGTATTAAACTACTTGATTTTTAATTATACTACAGAAAAAAAATTAAATGCTGCATGGTACCTGCACAAAAAAATATTTGTGAAGAGAGTCCACAGACCATCTTTTCATGGTGTTCCAAAGTTGTCCCATGTTCTCTTTATAAATATTTTATATGTCTCATTGACCTTTCCTGACTGATCCAATGTCTCTATTTTATCTTCCAGCCAGGAATCTCTGTTTTCCACATGAAACACTCAATTGGTGAGCTTTTACAAGGTGTGTTTTATTTGGTTAACTGAGATTTTCATAGTTAGCATTATTTATGTTTATGTTTTCTTCTACAATTCTATTTATTTATTTATTGAAATTTATTTCACATTTGGATTGATTTCCTTATATCATTTACATGTTTTTCTTTTTTGTTCTCAATGTGATTAATAATTTTTGTAAGTACACATTATAGTGGTTTTTATATTACATTTTTTCTGCACTGGAACTTGATCATTTAGAATACTTTGTTGGAGTCTTCCTTTTAATTTTTTCCCCCAAATATTCTTTCTTCTTTCAGTGGAGATGTGCACAGCATTTAATAATGGAATGAGGTGAATGAATTTTTAGAAGATGTGTTATTCTGTGGAACTGGAATTGAGTGGTGATGTTCTATCCCTAGTCTTCTTGGACAGTCTGATTCCTCTCTGCTCTAACTTCCAATATCGAAGGGTCAGCAGACTCCTGCTCGTTTCTCTCCTCTGCCATCTTCTAATATGGCTCTCAAGCCTGATTCCTCCGAAATGAGCCAAGCCAGCTTTAGTCTGATCCTCTCTTCTGCTGTTTTCCATGTCTATTGTGTGACTCCGCAGGCCTGGGCCCCTTACCACCTTCTCTGACCCCTGAGTCTTCTTCCAGTAAGTTTGAAACCCTCTGCCTGTGCACCTGTGCCCAGTGTTGGTTCCCATATCCCCCACTGGTCAATTATTTGCACTGGCACAAGTTTTAGAGATCCTGGCCTGTGTGTTCCTGCCGGGCTCTGACAGCCCGACCCTCCCAGTTTCTTCATGTTTACTATTGCACTAGACATGAATTATAGCTTTTCAAATGTAATTCAAGAAAGTATGTATTTACTAGTTATTCCTACATATCAATCATTTCTAAACTGGTCTGTAATTGTTTCGATACAAGAAATTAAGTTAGAATTGTAAAAAATTCAGAACTTTTTACATCCTCCATATACTCCTGCCAGGAATATACAGGTTCTTCCAAATTTAGATTATATATTGAGGACTAAGTCCAATTTCAACTGCAAAATTTACCTACAGAAGCCAAATAATTTCACCAGTGTACATTTAATATGCATCTACTAATAAAGATGTACATCCATTGCACACATTATATTTCCTGATCCTTTAAATGTCCATGCTAATTTTTTTACCTTTTCTCTGTTGAATGACTTTTAAACAGTATGTATAAATCTATGATACACAAAAATGTCAGCAGCATAAGTAAACTGCAGGAAGAGGAAGAAAAATTCCTCAGGATCTTTTAAATGAATTAACTATAGATTTAAATTGAATAAAGGTGCAATGCTTTAAGAGCGGTGTAAACACTAGCATAGCTTTCAGGTTCAAAAACTAAATATGAATGACTTCACTAGAATATAACTGTACTGGCGAAGTTGATGGTTTGTGTGGCAAAACAGATTTTCATTGCTGTCAAGGAAATGGTGCATCATTGGTTTAACACAGTCAATGACTAATTCAAATCAATTTTATACTATGCTTTACTCATAATCTTAGATACATAGAATGTCCAATATTTAGTCTTAAGGCATAAATTTAATAAATAACCCATCTACCATATATTCAAAGTGAACAATAAGTTTCACCACATGGTTGCTTTTCTTAAATATATTTATATAATTTTGTTACCATTACCATATGATTTACATATCAGTTCATCATCTTGTTCAAATGAATATATCCAATGATTCTAATATACATGTTTTGGATTCAAAGTAATATATAATTTTATGTGAAGACCCCGAAAACTTTAACAAGTAATTCTTAGTATTGTAAAATTGCTTATTTCCCTCCACTTTCATCTTTGCAGACTAACAAGCTCTCAATCTGATACATGAACGTGTTTTCAAATTTTTATCATTTAATTTCGCTTTTCCAGTGGTTTTCAAGCAACTTTCTCTGCAGAGAAAATGTTATAGTGCTCTATAATAAAGTGCCCATCAAAGGGACATACTTTCCCTAGCACTTACTGCCCCATCAAGAAGCAATTATTTCTTTATCAACTACTTATTTTAGCTCCTGCCACAGTATGACAGTGATTAGCTATTCAGAGTGTGTAATCCTGATTACTTACTTGACATCTAGAAGGAAAAAGTGAGTGGATGGAAGAAATTAACCCACATATAAGTGCAATCTTACTTAGAGGATTTATGAGAAAATTATACTTAAGGATAATTGTCAGTATTAATGCTTCAAATCCAAATATCCTGCAAGCACTTTCGTATGCAAGGAATAAAAACCCTGGCAACACGTAAAAATTTTGACATTAACTAATCAATCTATGTAGATCACAATTTGTTAAACTATATAAAGGTCTATATTTTAGATTTATAATATTTGAGTTTTGAATTCATTCTTCATTTATAATTAAAGACTAATTGAAATACAGATAAGATTGAGAAACCCATAATTTAAACTAAGAGAAAATAAGAGTTCAGTTTGAACTGGGGTTCTTTTCTACTTACTTGGTAGTTAATTTGCTCTATGACCTTCAGTCAGTAACCTCATTGTGTCTCAGAGGATATAATAATCCTGACCTGCTGCACAGGGGCGTGCTGTACCTTAATTGATGTGTGATAAGCTCCTGGAGGCACTTTAATGAAAGTCATTATTGAAATGCAATTATTAACATTTGAGATAATGAAGTTAGCTTAGATGGTTTAGCAAAGCCTGGTGTGACAAAAGCACAAGAGTTCACTGTTATAAAGCCCATAAAAAGGCCTAAAAAGCAAAAATAGAAAATGAAACCATAACTGGTTTATTTGCTGACTTTAGCAGCACCAGGTCCTGCCGTTTATTGCTTTGTCTCTGATCAAGTGTATTGCAATCAATGTGCATTACTATAGAGATGCTAGGAGATAATTTTGCAAAGAAATGTCAAAAATGCAAACTTTGGAAGGTGTGGATGGACTAGAAATGACTATTGATTTTCTAAAGGTTGGAAAATTACTACAGTACCAGCTTCTTGTGATGTAGATTGCAAATCTTGCATTTTAAAGAAGAACAACTCTAATTTTAAACTTCAAGAAAAGCTTAGTGTATTGTATGCATGAGTCTAATCTATGAGAAATTTAGAAGTTCTGTGCTTACTTGCTGAGAAATTCCCAATAGGGCTAATTCTTTTGCTCAACATTTCCCACCTGTCTCTTCACCTCAGAAGGGCTTGTTGTTATCTCAGAGAATAACTAGCACAGAATACAAATTAGTGAAATTAATTGTATATTCTTGAGAAATGACAAAACAAAAATATCTCATGAAAATGGCCTGGAAAATGACCATTTTGTTATAAGTAGTGCCACACAAGTAATGCCAATTACATTTTAAAAGCACAGCACTTATAACATAGGATCACAGAAATTGAAATTTCAGCTCTTAGAGGAAATGTATCCAAGGATAGCTTAATTTGTGTTCAGTGTGGAAAGCTATATTTCTAAAATTACATAATGCACTCATTTATCTAATGCTTTTTCTTCTTAGTTTATTCACAAAATGTTTCATAAAAATAAGTTAAAAACCAAACAAACAATCCTAATATCACATCATAAGAGTAGGTAACTTATTATACATAAATGAAAACAGTTACTTTTCTTACTAACATGTAGACCTGTTTAAATTCTATTATGTTTTCTTCACTTAAATTCTCCTCCTAAACTTATCAAAAGATAGTATTATTATAAATATTTTATGTTAATACATATTATATATTGCTATGTTTTAGTTGTATGTTTTAAAATACACTAATGGCATGAAACTTCATCTTTCTATAATTTATTTTTTCACTTAATATATTATTCTTCATGCTCATGAGTATAGATTTATTTTACTCATCTTTATAAATTGAAAAAATAGTATTTAACTGTATTCATATGTTATAATCTTTTATGTACTTCCACTATTAATACTTTAGAAGGAAATTACTATTTTTGCTATTGTTGACAACTATTTCACAATGAACTAATGTAAATATATTTTTATAAATACACTGATTATATAAAACTTTTAATATTTCTCTTTATGAATGTACATAAATATGCATGTGTATAGAGACTGAGGTTTCTACAAAGCAGTATAAAATACTGGGAAGCTTAAAACAACAGAAATAAATTTGCTTGCAATTCTGAAGTTAGAAGTTCAAGATCCAGACATTGACATGATTTCCTTCTGAGACAAATGATGCTCCATTCTTTTGGATGTTTATATTTTTCATAAGGCATAAGAGATTTCTTCTTTGCTTACACATACCTGTGTCTTGTTTTGTCTTCAAATTTCTTATTATAAGGACACCAGTAAGAATTGATGTAAGCCAAATCATATTACCTTATTTAACATTAATTACAGGCTCTAACTGCATATTCTGCTTATTCTAGGGTAGGATTATAAGGAGAAAATGTTTGAGCCTGCTTTGTACATACACACACACACACACACACACACACACACACACACACACACACACATATATATATATATAACATAAGCATATCTATACACACATGTGCACACACTCATACACACAAGTGTATATCCCTACACTTCCCATTGCATGCAACACTAGATATAAATATAAATAATGTTGGAAAGTAATTTACTAAGCAAGCAATAGATAACTGGAAATTATACATTTATTCTTACAAAATTTTCATATATATAACATACTTTAATCTTATTACCCTCTCATTATTCTCATAACTTTTTGAAAAATATTATCATTATTAATAAATTAAAGTCCCTTTTGATTTTTGAAGATTTCATATATCTGTAAAATATATTTTCATCAATTTCTCTCCATTTCCCCCCCTCCAATACCTCTTCTACCCTTTCTGTACTTTGTCCACGTTTCAATTGTTAATTTTGTTTTGTTTTGTTCCACTGAGTTTACATAGTTTACTTCAAGCATATGCATGGATCCAGGGTCTTGTATGAATTATTGGAAGTAGGACCTTTCAGGGACATCATCCAAAAAGAAAACTGACTCCCTTTCCCAATTCTCATCATTTGCCAATATTTCATGAGACCCTCACCTATCCGTGTCACTATGTAGGTTGGCACTTGCTAGGCAAGAACTCTACTACTAAGCTAAATTTCTAACCCTGGTATATTCAGTATTTGAATTCACCAATCACAACTCATTCCAAAGAAATTATTAATGTACTCTCCTTATATCTCAGACCATGAGAGACCAGCTCCCATGGTCCACTCATGGAAATAAAAGGAATGCCTCCAAGTAGAAAGGAATAGGAAACTTTTTTTATTTTATTTTATTTTTGTCTTTGAGATTGAACTATTTTTTAAAAATTTTTTTCTTCCTTTTTTATTATTAAAAAGATCTTCCACTCCTTTTACATACCAACTTCAGATCCCCCTCTCCTCCCTCCTCCCGCCCAGCCAGCTCCCCCCCCTCAACCCACCCCTACTCCCACCTCTTCCAATACAAGGTCTCCCTTGGTGAGTCCCCAGATTCTGGCACTCTCAGCCAAGGCAGGACAAGACCCTCCTCCCTGCGCCAAGACTGCGCCAGGTGTCCCACCACAGGCACTGGGCTCCAAAAGTCAGGCCCTGCACCAGGGATGGATCCTGATTCCACCGCCTGGGGGCCCTCAACTGTCTCAAGCCTCCAGAGGGCCCAGTTCAGCAACTTTTTTATCTGAGGGTAATTAGGAAAAAGTCTTAATCTATCTATGACTGGTGAAATAAGGAAACACACATGCTTTCTGATGTTAACTTTTTCTTTTACTTCATCTTAAAAATGGTATCTAACTCTTTCTGTCTCCACACAGCTACATATCTCCACACTGCTGCATACAGCTATTTATCTTTCTTTACATACATAAGGTCATACATCTCTAGTCACAGTTACATCTGTTTTCACATGGCTACACATCTTTCTTTTACATACATTTCTCGTCTACATCTCTTTTCTATACAGCTTCATCTTCCTTGTCTCCAAAGTTACAAATCTCCACGCAGCTACAGCTAAACATCTCATTTACATAGCTCTCTCACCACACAGCACTTTACACAGTTCCTAGGTACAGCTCCTCTATGTAGCAGCAGCTCTTTCACACAGCTCTCTCTCTCATGCTTATTCACGCACGCATACTTCTACATTGTTCACTCACTCTTTACTCACTCACTCTTTCACCCACTCACTTCCTCACACTTCTCTCACGCTTCTTCATCTCTCACTCAACACACACACACACACACACACACACACACACACACACACACACACACACACACACACACACACACACACACACACACACACCAACTGAGATCCTTTTAAGGGAGACAAAAGATTTATTTTAGCAGAATTTTCCAGATAATGGTAACATTTCACTTTGCCAAGAAAATAAAAACAAACAAACAAACAATCAAAAAACGACTTGGCCATAATAGCTTGAGATTTTCTGATACAAAGCCTTTTTTCTTATCTTTAAACCACTGATTATACTTTTGTAAAGTTCCAAACTTCTAAGCTGTTTTGTCTCATGTGTGATTCAGTATTTTCAGTGTGTAATATACTATAATTCTTCACTTCTGTCAAGTATAGCAAAATAAGCCACAGATTCTAGGTTTACTATGACTGTTGTGAGAAACCACTTTTCATTGAGGTTGAAAAGACAAAGGCAAAGAAAGAGAATGAAAGTATTCATTATGAAAATTGTATAGTATTATGCTTCAAAGAGATACTTAGCAACAAAAAATAGTCATAAAACAATTACCTTCATATCGCTAATGAATACATAATAAATAACATGTATATACCTTATGTATTCTATATAAACGGAAAATTAATAAACCAAGTAAATTACATTCAATGTAATAGGTTCTCCATTAAGAATAATGATGGAAATATGAATAGAATTTCTATAATAATCATATTTGAGACAAATGGAAATTACAAAATTATCATTATTCAAGTATTTTAAATGTTTGAAGTTACCTAGATATGATTACATTTCCTATACTAGATGTTTATTTTTAAAATACTCAACTGTTACTTTAAAACAAAATAAATATATTTTACTGATTTTATTACACTCAGCAAGAATCACTCTTGTAATTTGATTGTATGATTGAGATTGCATTTGGTAAAATCATTTGATTAGAGAGTAATCATCATTATTAGATTAGAAAGTATTAAATTACAATTACTAAAAAATTACTCATAATTATAATACAGCTTAATTTCAAAGCTAAACTCATCCTCCAAAGGAAAAAGAAAGCATTTAATCCATGTGCTTAAAATATGTCTGTATATCTATTAATGTGATGCATAATAATGGCTTTGGTCATTTCAAAGCTAAAAGTATGTAATTGAACAATTATTACAGCCACACTGCCTGAAGGCACTATTTGTCAAGAGAGTTATATGTGGGCCAATTATATCCACTCAACCTTGAAGGATAATTCTATATTCTGATGGGAACAAATTATCATTACACTTCTTTTTCCCTCCCCCAAAGTTTAACTATCAGATTTCACAATTTATTTTTTTCTAAAATGAACACTTTTACAGTACCGGATTTTCTTTGATTTTAATAAATTTAAATATCTACAATTATCATAATATATTCTGTAAGTGTTCAAGGAAAATTAAAATAAAACTTCAGCCCTGAAGAATCTATATAGAATCCTAGCAACAGAGGTCAGTTTTGGGTTAGATAAATATTTTCACTTTTTTCTTTATCAGAGGCATAGTGACTTTCTTTAATGTATACTCTGGTTATTTGATTTCAGAATTAGAAAGTCACTATGAGTAGCAAATATAAAAAATGGAAAATAAGTCATGAAAGGGAATTAAAGTAATTGCAAGAGAAAAAAATAATGTCTCAAATTGTCAGTAAATGTTAGAGACCAGCACTTGGAAAATATGCCCAGAGTGAGAAAGTTTGGAGCAGTCACCCTATAAGAGATGTCTTTCTCAAATCCCTCCCATCAAGTCTCAGGATCTACCTGGAAGAAGAGACAGAAAGATTGTAAGAACAAGAGAGGTGTATGACTCCAAGAGAAAAGCATTTTCCAGGATATGTCTAGAAGTTACACATTTGAAATCACATCAACTGTTAAAGCACACACAAAACCTGCACAAGTTCAAAGTAGGAAAAGTATCAGTATGGAAAGAAGAGGACACAAAAATCCTACTGCTAAGCAAGTAGCTGTTTGCAATTGATAACTGTTGAGAAGAGGGAAAATCAGGTGTCTTTTTTTTTCTAAGTGATACCAGGTATACCAAACGCATTTCAGGACATGTGCAATGCTCAAGATTAGCTGATTATTACAAAATGGGCTTTCGATATCTTGTACACTTTTTGTTTGAATTTGATTTGATGTTTTTTCTCTTATTCGTTGTTACTTTGTTTTGATTTTCATTTCTTGGCTTTTTTGTTTGTTTTATTTTGGGGGTTTTGAGAGAGTGAGAGGAGAGGTGGATGAGATAGGGAGATGGGGAGAGAAGAAGAGAGGAAGAGAGAGGGGGAGAGAGATATCTCACGAAATTGAGTCTGTTGGAGAGGATCTGGGAAGGAGTTGGAGGAAGAGAAAGAACATTACTAAAATACATTGGATAGATAAAATTTAACTGAAATAGAATAAATGAAAATAGTTTGGTAACATCCCATTGCTGAAAACAATACTTCCATATTCATTGGACATGGAGAAGTTGAACTTGTACGTAACTAGAGGCTTCACACCTACTGAATAGATTCCATGATACCGGAAGGTACTCTGTACACTACCAGAGACCGATACCCATCTACCCAGCTACAGACTCTGTGACCTACACAAATATTGTAGAGGTAACCAAGAACTCTCCAATAGAATTTAAGACCTACTCTATGAGATAAAACCCTTGCCTGACAACTGAAAGAGGGGCCAAAAATATGAGACTAGATAAACCATGGATCTATGGAAAAATCAAATATTATTCTTCTAAAGAAACATAGCAAAATATGACACCTAAGGACATTTTGCTATACCCAGGAGTGATTGATCAATACAAAAGTAACTCAAAGGTCTTTCTGTAAACCTTTTGTCTCATATTGCCTTGTTGGGGCATTTTTTGTCTCATAGGTGTTTTGGTTGTGTATTTTAGTTTCTGATTTTGTGAGTTTTTTTTAATGTGTGTCTTATGTTTGTTTCTTAGAAAGAAATGAAGGAAGGAAGGAAGTGAGGGAGGGAGGGAGAGAGAGGAAGGAATATGAAGTTGGGTGGGTGGGGAGGTGGGAAATATCTGGGTGGGTTTAGGGGAGTTAAAAAAACCTCATCAGAATATATTGAATGAGAAAAAAATTTCAAAACAAGAATATAGTTCGGGACTTGACTAGAAATTTCTATTGATTTCCATTGAGTTGCAATATAATTACATCTGATACCTCTTTAGGAAATACTGTGTTTAACCCAAAGGTTTTCAATTCTTGCTATAAATTTGCTATAAATAATTTGTTTCTATTTTACTTTTGTTTTCTTCAAATTTTGTCAATCATATTCTGAAGCAAGGGGAAATAAACATTATTCTACTTTTATTGACATTAAAAAATCTTTAATATTTCAGAAATAATAGTGCCTTTTGTGATTTTAAGTTACACTTTTGTGTCTAGTTATTTTGAAGGAATTGGGAAAGAGTGTGAGGTGTATAAATCATAAAAGTACATTGTACTCATTTATAAAATTATCAAACAATGAAAAAGAATTTAGGAAACAGAAATGAGTTTAGAATGTAAAATGTTTATGGTGTTTATTTAAAATTTCTGGATTAAAAATATAGTCTTCTATTTCAACCCGTTCATGCATATTTGAGATGTGGGGCAAAATTTTGGCAACACTTGAATATGTATTTCATATAAAGTACTATAATTTGTATTGATCAATTAATACCAAGAAAAAAACTAGATGCCTACATTTATTCTGCAGTCTGCTAACTAACAGTTTAGAAACATTTCCTTAAACTTTTTAAAGTGTAATGCAATTTAAGTGAAAAGTTAAAGAAAAAAACAAAGAGGAAAGTAAAATCGGAAAAAAAAGAAAAAATCTCGTCTCCCAGTGGAATCAAATTCATAGGATTGTTCATTCTTCAAACTAAGTTTTCAAGATCTGAGCTTTTCAAATTAGAAATGGTTATTCTCTTTCTTTGTCAGAATACTTTTTATTAAAAATTCTTCATTATTTACTGTTGATCTGAATCATTTTTAATTGCTTTGCCTACTTCTCTCAGCAGTCACCATAATTTTTCTTCATT
Source organism: Neotoma lepida (assembly GCA_001675575.1). Taxonomy (NCBI): domain Eukaryota; kingdom Metazoa; phylum Chordata; class Mammalia; order Rodentia; family Cricetidae; genus Neotoma; species Neotoma lepida. The sequence continues at coordinate 651,738 of LZPO01087147.1, forward strand.
CTTTTCTCTATACTAATTAAACATGTATAATGACTAAGTACCTAATTAGATTCTACATTGAAAATATCAATGTAATAATCCAGGTACATGTGAAATAAATAAGTCTATTTAGTTTATCATTTAAATATCATTCTGTGCTATGGATTTAATAGTACATCCAAATACTATCCTAAAAGGAATCCATCTTAAAGTATTTGCTTATATTAATACTTTGTAGAAGATGGACCATTTGTTAATAGATATATATGGTAACATTTGAGAAAAATTGTGTGTACTTTAAAATAGTAATTCCTAAAAATTACATTTTGTTCTTCTATTTGACTTAAACAATTATGCATTTGTTATTGTCAATAGCTAACAAAAATAAATTAGAAATTTAGATTTGGGCAAAGGAACTAAAAAAGTTTATAAACAGTGTATGCAATCAGATCTTTATGAAAATCTTAAAAAAATCTACAGCTATCATAATAAATATATTACATATGATCAAAATATTTTAGTAGATTTTTTACCATTTAATTAAAATGCTCACTCAGAGAAATGTCAGAAATAGTTTTGTCAATACAAATCATTAAAAACTAATAGCTAATTCTTCAATGGAGATTTTACAAGGAAGTCAAAGAAATATTGGAAAAAGATACTAAATTGAAATTTCCTTCTTGGTAGACTGCCAATTATATTTGATATCTGATGAGCTCCAGTTATGGACATTTAAATATTTATTTTGTGAGATAAAAAGGTAATATAGGTATGATTAACTTTTGGTGTCTTTTGGTTTAGGATACAAGAAACAATGAAGGGGATCCACAGGAAGTTTTAGGCTAATGAATAGATTATTGCAAAAATCTCTCTTTTTTTTTCTATAAGTGCATAGTCATTACCAATTAGAACACTGCATGTTCAAAACATTTTATTGAATCAATTAATGAATGCATAATTGATTTTTTATAATTGAAAAGAATGCACTGAATCTACATAAACTAACAAGCAGGTTAAAATTCCTGTTTAATTTTAGTTTAGTAACATAACAAATTTATGCTGCTTGGAAATTGTATATTGGTATAATAAGAAAAGTAAAACAGTGTTTAATATTTGGGAAATGTCAAAGAGATAATCTGATAAATTTTAATTCACTCAGAGGATATTCGAATTAGTCAAATAACTACTTTAATAACATAAGCTCAAATTGACTGTATTTTCATCCTGTAATCCTGACATTCTTACTCATGAATTTCATCAAGCTAATAACTCTAGAAATCAATGGTATTACAAGCAAAGTTGGAATGGACAATAGATATGATTTTTTATTTTCTCCTTTTATTTAAAACTAAATTATAAAATGATCTGGTTAATTAACGCATTCTGATTAGCTAGAGGATTGAAACACAACACATAAAGAGTTGAAGAGAAACACCACAGGTTGTACTTGATCAAAGAGAAAACTTCACAATGATAATTAATGGCTATTTTGTCTTCCAATTGAAATAATGTCACAAATTTGGAGAGCTGAAAATAGATCACCAAAGCTTCAAAACAGTGATAAGAGACTTAAAGCGTTTAGAGAGGCCAAGGTAGCTAGTCATTAAAGAAAATGTATTTCAGAGACAAGGTAACTGCAAATAGAAAACACCATAAATTTGTATTGAGTCACCTTCCAATAGTGGACCTAAGCTTAATTTGTACGTATATATTTTGAGAAATGTCAATAGACTGGAAAAAGCAAGACTAATAATCCCCCAATTCAGAATTAATTCATAATACTAAAATTTTGAGTGAATGTACAAAACATTCTGTCAAAATCCAAAACAAATTATATATTAGCTTGAGAAGTAAACGGACTCTGTGTCATTAAGTACAATAAATCCTCCATAGAAAACTTTCTACTGATATTTAAAATGTCATGATGGAATGCATTATTTTGTATGCTAACTAGTAAATAATAATGATAATATTGAAACAAATGTCTAATTTATTTCTAAATAATTACTTGTTAAAACAAATTTGAACACTCATTAAGTAAATACAAAAAACACTGAATCACAATTATAAAGTCAAAATGTGTATCATCCATGAAATAAATACCATATATGAAAAAGACAAATATGATCTTAAAAAAGAAGTCTGAATAAATAGAAATAGACTCAGAAATTCACAGATGCTGCAATTATCAAAAAAAAATCCTTAACATAGACATGCCAATATAATGACTATGATAAAGTATTTACTTGAACAAACCAAAATTAATGAGAAGAAAACATAATGCATGACAAAAATAACCAAGAAGAACACTGTATAGGGTATAAAATATTTTCTGGGATTTTCAACAGTGTTTGAGACACTGGAGCAACAAAGAATACTTTTGATCATACAGCAATAGAACTGGAAATGAAGCACAGAGAGAAAAAAGAAGCATCCTTAGTATTGTGTTGAACAACATGAGTTCGCCTTAACTACAACTAGAATATGAGAAGGAAAAAAAGAAGAGTCATAAAAAATAGTTTATAATTTGGTGAACATTATGAAAACATAGCAACAAGAACTTCATTAACACAGAATTAGAATAACAGTTAAAAACCTAATGAATGCCTGTGAAATTCAAATAGATGAAAATGAATGATAAAGGTTAATTGAACCCTTTAAAAAGAGAGAAAAAATGTATTCCTAAGAGAGAAAAGACTTGTTATATCATGTTATACAGATAAAAATTCAACAGCATATGCAGAAGAATGAGAAAACAAACAAGCAGACTTGACATTCCATCATGGATTCCAGAGGAGCTTATAGGACTGTTTCACTTCTACTGAAATAGTAGTTCCCGTATTCCAAGGAAGAATCAGCCATTATTTACAGTTATATAGCCACTGAGGTACCCACAAAGTTCCAAAGAATTGTTCCTTACTGTGCTCACACAGATGATCCTGGTTAACCTCAGTGGGACTAAACAAAAACAACAAAGCACAGATTGTTTGAAAGAAAATTTTTAGGGAGGAGGAGGAGCTGAGAACTCAATAAACAGTCATTAAGTGCCAGTTTCTTCCTGTTGATGAGGGACCACATAGTATACCATTACTAATGTAGAATAATAACATGGACACTGGCAATTCAATCACTTGGGTTGTGGAGAGGCAGGAAAGGGTCATAGTCACAGATTACTGGAGCACAAAACCCAAACTGCAGCCTGAGGGTAGGAAGTTGAACACGTAACACTCTCAACCTGTGGGTCATGACCCGTTTGTGGGTTGCATATCAGATATCCTACATATCATATATTTACATTACAATTCATAACAGTAGCAAAATTACAGTTATGAAGTAGCAATGAAAATAATTTTATGGTTGGGGGGTCACCACAACATGAGGAACTGTATTAGAGGGTTGCAGCATTAGGAAGGTTGAGAACCACTGATATAAAGGGTTCAGATATACACTTTTCTAGCAGCTTCTTGTGGTCAACTTCTAAAAGCTTCTGCAGTGACTATGCAATTGAATTATATTATACATTGATTATACAACTGAATTATAAATTATAAATTATAAATCCTCAAACTAAATGGGACACTTTGTTTACAGTACAATTTAACACCGACATTCAAACCTTCAAGATGCTCCAAAACTCTCTTCCAACTTTTCCATGTATAGGGAGAAATTCTCCGGATAATAATAATAAAACAATAACATAGAACATTTAGACAATAGCCTATGCAGAATATTACCTTTCCATTTTCATATTCAAGTTGCTTGTGGGGTTTAGAAGGAAAAAGTCAGTAAATAAAAAGTCAAAAATTTGTAAGACTGTTCCAAGTAGGGAAGGGGAGGTGATCATGGGGAAAATTAGGGGAGAGTGGTGGGTATGATGAAAACATTGTACAACCTATCAAGGAAATAAATAAATAATTTTCTCCTTATACTTGATAACTATGTACTATATATATAAAAAGGTGCATTACCACAATATTTTCCATTTCTAATAAACATAAAATCGTGAATAACACAAGCTTCTTTTTAGTATTTGAATATTTATATATGGCAAGTCAAATTCATTGACAAATGTGATATTTGAAACTATAGAAAATGTCAGAAAAGAATAACATGTTTAACATCATTTGTAGTAAGTATTGAAGACCTCAAATCATTTCAAGAATTAAAAGAGGACACAAAAATCAAGGGAATTATTTTGGAGATATTGGTGGACTAATTATAGTAATTATGATTGTGAGCTTTTTTTCAGATGACAATGTCCCCAAATATTTGCTGTAGAATTGTCAACTTGGAATTTAATGACACTAAGTCTGTTTCCACTATTTATAAAACAATGAATTCAAGTATTATATTTAAACAGTGATAAGAAAAATGACATGTGTAAGCAGCTACTATTTTTTATGAGATTGGTCTTTCTATTATTTAGATGAATGGGAGTATGAGAGAGAGATGTTAATTACCATTATTGAATACCAAACAATCAATATAATCAACAATTAGAATTCAACATCAGACAAATTGAATCTTCCTTTTAAAGAATAATGGCTGAAATTAAGAGGCCATTTTAACAACTAGACTATAAAATAGCAACAAGGGAAACAATATAAAACCTAACACTTGTGAACAGTTTTATAGTCCAAATTTGGTTCTTCAATTTTCCATGTGCTTATTTAATTTTAGATAAAAGTAGACATACTTAGCCAAATTTAAAGAAGAAAAGCTTATAATTGTTGAAGTTAAATACAGGATAAGTGGTAAAGATTTAAATCATGTGATTATATAAAAGTATACATGTTATGAATATATATTACATATACATATATTCACATATTAGCTTTACAATACATATATCATTTGGAAATTTTAGTTTTCCCTCTCTATATGCTATAGAAGATGACTTCTAACAACTATCTATAATTTAATTAAGGCAACTTTTATTAATGTTACATTTACAAAAAATGCTTTGGCACAATAGGTAGCCTCCAGCTTTAAAAGCAATCACAATTAAGGCTATCAATACTCATTAACTGTTTTATGTGCTTAGTGATGAATATAACTTGCCAAGTAAAGTACTTTGAATAGAAAAATGCTCTATAAAGTATTAGATTTAGGAAAATAAGAATGTTTTAACTACCTAAGGCTGGGAGTGAGTGGCATATACAAAGGATAAAAATCCATTGTCAAAAAATATTTCAACATATGTAAATTAACATATAAAATAATATGCTAAAGAATGAAACATAAAAGTAATATAATCATCTCAATGACAAAAGTCTTTCATAAAAATGAAAGTACTCAGTTAACACAAATCACAAACATGAAAAATCTGGAAACATTTCTTGCATAATAAGAAAAAAATGAAAATGAATTTCCAATTCCATCTATACTGGATAGTTTTATTTCAACTTGACACAAGCTAGAGTCTTCTGGGAGGAGAGAATCTCAATTAAGAAAATGCCTCCACAAGACCAAGCTGTAGGCAGGCCTGTAAGGCATTTTCTTAATCAGTGAATGATGGGGGAGGGTCCAGCCCATTGTTAGTGGAGCTTTCCCTGGACTGGGGTCCTGGGCTCTATAAAAATGTAGGCTGATGGGGAATTCATTGAATCTGTAGACTGCTTATGTTATGATGGCCATTTTTATTATGTTAATCCTTTTGATCCATTCATGGGAGAGCTTTCCATCTTCTGATATATTCTTCAATTTCTTTCTTCAAACTCTGAAAATTTTTAGCATGTGAGTCTTTAACTAGTTGGGTTAGAGTTGAGTTACCCCGAGGTATTTTATGTTGTTTGAGGCTATTGTGAAAGGTGTTTTTTCTCTAATTTCTTTCTCAGGGTGTTTGTTGTTTGCATATAGGAGGGCTGCTAATTTTTGTGAGTTAATTTTGTATCTAGCCACTTTGCTGAAGGTGCTTACCAGTTATGGGAGTTTCTCAGTGGAATTTTCAAGGTCACTTATGTATACTATTATATTGTCTGCAAATAAAAATATTTTCACATTTTCTTTTCCAGTTTTTACCCCTTTGATCTCCTTCACTTGCCTTATTGCCCTAGCTAAGACTTCAAGTACTACATTGACTCGGTATGGAGAGAGTGGACAACCTTGTCTTGTTCCTGATTTTAGTGGAATTGCTTTGAGTTTCTCTCCATTTACATTGATGTTGGGTAAAGGCTTGTAAACTGCCTTTATTATGTTTATCTATGCCTCTTTTATCCCTAATCTCTCCAGGACTTTCATCATGAAGGCATGTTGGATTTTGTCAAGGGCCTTTTCTGCATCTAATAAGATGTTCATGTGTTCTTTTCTTTTTTCAGTTTGTTTATATGGTGGATTTATTGATTCACAGACTTTCAAAGGACAATTCTCAACTTCATAGGGAAAAACATAATACCCAGGATAGCTAAACAATGCTGAACAACAAAAGTATGGATGGGGGTCTCACTATTCCTGATTTCAAGTTGTACTACAGAGCTATAATAATAAAAACTGCATGGTTTTGGCATAAAAATAGACCTGTTGGTCAATGAAATGGAACCAATGTCCCTGACAAAACCCCACATATATATGGAATGGACACCTGATTTTTCATAAAGACAGAAACACACACTGGAAAAAAAGACAGCATCTTCAACAAATGGTATTGATCAAACTGAATGATTGCATGTAGAAAAATGCAAATAGATCCATACTTATCACCCTAAACAAAACACAAATCCAGTTGGAGCAAAGACCTCAACATAAATCCAGACACACTGAGCCTGATAGGAAAGAAAGTAGGGGATCACTTTGAATGCATTGGCACAGAAGAGAACTTTCTGAAAAGAACACTGTTTGCACAGGCACTAAGATCAACAATAAATAAATGGGATCTCATTAAAATGAAAAGCTTCTGTAAGGCAAAAGACACTGTTAATCAGACAAAGTGGCAGCCTACAGAATGGGAAAATATTTTTTTCCAAGTCCACATTGTAAGATGAATTTCTAAATGGTCTTGTTAAATAAAACACGGAGGCAGAGGTGGGGTGAAAGTCTGACGGAGATCAGAGGAATTAGGAACAGCTACCAGGCTCACCTCACCAATGCCAAAGCCTCCAAAAGAGAGAGAAGCAAAGAGACTTCCTGTCTAAATAGGCTTTAGACTTCCTGTCTAAATAGGCTTTTTATGCCTGTCCATTCGGCTAACTCATTCCCCCTCTCCACCAAGCTACATCACTTCCTGTCTGCCTGCACAGACTTCCAGAACTCTATGGTTGATGCTGGGATTAAAGGCATGTGTCTCCACGCTTGACTCTGTTCCTAGTGTGACCTGGAACTCACAGAGATCCAGAAAGACCCTTCCTAGATGATAGGATTAAGGGCATGTGCTAACATTGCAAGACTAGCAGCTGACCTTGTTCCTCTGATCCTCAGATAAACTGTATTGGGGGACATAGATAAAATACCACCACATTTCCCCTCTTTGTCTAATAAAAAATTAAAAAATTTAAAAAAGTTATAACTAATATAAGAAAAAATATGTACGATAAGTACAATAACTATACGTAATATATACAAGCAGTAGAAGTTTTCTAAAATATATGAAGGTGATCCTAACCATGTCTCCTAATATTGGGGGATACAGAGTCTCACCTGGCCATCTCTTGTCACCAAACAAACCTTCTAATAGTGAGCCTGAGTTGCATTCAATTCATTAAACAATGAGAATTGTTGGCCAAGGGGGTCCCATGGAAACCCCCAAACAAACCAGACTGTCACTAAAATATTAGTTGCTCTCTGCGAACTGAAAGTCGGGTCCCATTGCCAAGGACAACACCTACACAATTCACTGAACATGGAGAAATCTAGCCGGTGTCTACATGGAAACTTTACCCCTATAGTCTAGTGTTTTTGGTACAGGAAGGTGTTTGTACGTTACCAAAAGAGAAATGAAAATATCAACCCAGCTGTAAAAGCTTTGACCTACAATCTGTCCTGCTTTCAAAATATGCTAGAGCAATGGTGGCACAGAACTTGTGGGAGTAGCCAATCAATATCTGATTTGACTTAAGGCACATTCTGTAAGACGGAACTAATACCCGACACTGCTAGGGTAACCAAGCACCAGAGACTAGATAGCCCAGAGACCTAGTGTAAAACCAAGCACTACTGGTCTAATTTAAATTACTTTTAAAAGTATTAATAAAATTACTCCATTGATATTCTGCTATACACATAGATTAGTGCCTTCTTCAGTCATCATCATAGAAGTTTCCTTCCTCCTATAGCAGATAGGAACAAACAGACAGACCTACAGCCAGACATGCAGATAGAGTCTAAATGGGAAGTCTCCACCAAATCCCTACTCTCAGAGATCAGGGAGCCCTTCATGGAAGAGGATGCCAAAAGAATGTAAGAGCCAGAGGGCAAGGAGGGCACCAGGAGAAAAAAGACTTCTGAATTAACTAAACAAGGCACACATGATCTCCCAGAGACTGAAGCAGCAAGCTTCTGGGTCTGAACCAGAGCCTCTGCCTATATATTATAGTTTTTAGCTTTGTATTCTTATGGGACTCCTGAGTGTGAGAACGTGTAGGTCTCTGATTCTTGTGCCTGTTCTTGGGATTCTTCCTCCTGATGGGTTGCTATGTCCAACTTCTACATAGTACAGGAAAAACATCCAGAGCAAGTGGGTTCAAAGTAAATAAAATAGTAGGTATGAAAGTAAAGAAATAGTACTGTGTGGAGATGGTACAATCTTATACATATATAAGATAAATTTGAAAAGTAGAAATTCATTATTCAAAAATAGTGTATTGAAAATAGACTACCTAAAAATATTTATGAGAAATCTTACTGGCAACACCATTCAAAAAATTAAAACAGGAACAAGTTTATCAAATGAGGTAAGGAATGAAAGCAATGACAATTATGAAATATTGACAAAAGTAACAAAAGCACAAAACTAGTACATGGAAGCATAGCATATGTTTAAAAGTTTGAAAAATCATAAACAGTAGAAAATCTACAATACCAAAGATATCTTTAGATTTGTTACAAACCTTATAAAATTTCTTGAGATTTTACATATATAAAATAATGGTCATTCCTATGGAGCTTTGAAACTGGAGATTTAGCCCATATTTTGTACATAATAAAGTTTCAGTAAATAAAACTAAAGCTAAATTGAAAACAATGAAATGGAAATACAACATATCAAAACTTATCAATAAAAAAATAACACAAAAAATAGAAACTTATGTCATGATTATGTTAAAAAATTAATTTCCTTCGCAATTTGACTAAATTTAGAGATGTAATTTCTATCAAACTGACAACCTTTACACAAATAGAACTATTCCTAAATTTCATATGGATACAATATAACTAAATTGATCATTTTTTCATTTATTTTTTCTCATTTTATTGAATATAAACTTTTTCACACAATACTTTCTGATCACAGTTTCTTTCCTTCAACTCCTCCCTGATCTGTCTCACCTTCTTACCTACCCAAATCCCCTACCTTTTTCCCCCTCATTGGAAAACAAATAGGCAACTAAAAATTTTAAAAATGAAACAAACCAGAATAGGGCAAATAAATAACAGTAAACAAACAAGCAAACAAAAGAGATAAGAAAAAAAAACACAAGAAACATGTATAGACCAGGGACACACATATTCTCAAGCACAAAAATACCATAAAAAACATAAATTTCTGAACCAAAATATACAAACAAAAAAAAGGTAAGTAAAAAGAAAATACCCAAAGCATTATGAGACTAAAACAAAAGAGAACAAAAACCCTCTAAAAATACAATTGCCTTTATTTTGTGTTGGCCATCTACTGCTGGGCATGGGGCCTACCCTTAAGTGTGACTTGCATAACCAGTGAGACTCCATTGGAGAAAATGAAGTTTTTCTTCGTGAGCAAATGTCAACAGATGATAGTTTGTGGATTAAGGATGGGGGCTTGTGTCTTTTTTTTTTCTATGAAATCATTTTTAGTTTCACAATTTAAGTGACAGTAGGCTATATTTATCTTTTTGTGACTGCTACAATTCACACAACATGAGACCTTTCTGTTGTATATATGTTTTCACACATAAGACCTGGTGGGAAAGTAAGTTACTATAGGAACTACAAAAAAAGAACATGGATTTTCCTTTTCTTTGCCTCCATTAATTGTCTGTGGCTCTTTATTTAGGGGTAAAGCATTGCTAGGTTTCCTTCAACTAAATCATTATGTCAGTTAGTGTTGCCATTTTACAAGTCTTCTTTAGGCAATTATATTGATAAGAGTGAATGGTGAAAATTCTTGAGAGATGTAGAAGACACTATCTTGATGCAGACATTTTGGTGTTCTGACTTTTATATTCTTCCTCCCCTCTCTTCTGCAATATTCCTTGAACATTAAATGTAGAGCTTGTGTTACAGATGTGGCAATTGGGGCTGAGTACTACACAGTTAGTCGTTAACTGAGTTTTGACCAGTTGTCGGTTTCTTCTGAGAAAAATAAATCTTCCTTGATTTGGGGAAAATCTTTACTTACCTTTATGTATAAGGATAGGTAGCCAGTTTTCTCCAGAAATAAGTCCCTGATAGATTATCTAATCCCAAATGATCAACCCTAAATGTAGATATATAAGAACATTATTACAATAATGCACTTAGTGTATGTGTGTGTCTGTGTGTGTCTGTAGCAATGAGATAGAAAAATTGGTTATGAATTTGAGAGGCAACCACATGAACACAAGAGGAGATGGAAAAAGTTGGGTGAAAATGATGTAAATACATTATATATGAAAACAAACAAAAATAGCATGTGTTGTGGAATATTATGTAACTAGGCAAAGATGTGTTACATTTGTTTATGCTGCAGAATATTACTTTAACTATGTGAAGGTGTGTTACATTTGTTTCTGCTGCCTTTGTTAATGATGTAAAGATGTGTTAAATGTGTTTGTGCTACATTTGTTCAATTATCTAAAGACTTGTTGGTGTTTCACCTTGCCTGCCTAAGGCACCTGATTGAGGTAATAAAAAGCTAAAGGACCAATAGCTAGGCAGCAGAGGGATGGGCAGAGCTGGCAGGCAGAGAGAATAAATAGGAAGAAGAATCTAGAGGGAGAAGAAGGGAGAGAACGAGGGAGAAAAAGAGGGACATGCCAGAGGCCAGAAGCTAGGCAGCCACCAGCCAACCATGGAGACAGCAGGAAAGTAGGACATAGAAAAAGAATGATAAAGAGCCCCGAAGAAAAACACAGATAGAAACAGGTTGAAATAAGTTATAAGATCTAGCAATAGACAAGCTTAAGATAAGGCTGAGCATTGGTAACGAATATGATGTCTCTGTGTCATGATTTGGGAGCTGGTTGGTGGCTGAAAAGAAAATCTGGTACAAGCATGGGATATCCTCTAACACTAAAAATAGAACTATGATAACATCAAACCATCTGTCAAAATTTCTTTATGCTGAAGTGATTGAAAACTCTGACCAAAAGCAACATGGGGAGAAAAAGGTTTGCTTGTATTTCCAGGTCATAATGTATGATCCATAGATTTTCCAGCAAAAACTAGAGGCCAAAACCTGGAGGCAGAAACTATTCTGCTTGCTGGCTCACTTGGCCTATGCTTAGCTAGATTTCCTATACATCTTCCCCAGGGATAAGCCCCCGTAATTGCCTAATTGGTTATCCAGTACCAAGTGGTCAGACTTAGAAATATATATATAATATATATGTTATATATATATATATATATATATCTCAATAAATGAATTCAGCAGGTTGCATTTATATATTTATTCATATATATGCATATATGTATTAATAATAATTAAATAAAAAGAGGCTACAAACTTGAGAGGGAGTAGCAGGGTCTGGGATCTGACATGAGAGATTGGAGGAAGGAGATGGGGCAGTATGTAATTATATTTTAATAAAAATAACAGTTAAAAATAAGTGGGGGCTATGTGTCATTGTGCTCCAACAGTTAATAGATATGACTCCAAGAACTAAGTTCTAATGGGAAATTATTCATTAGACAGGTGCTCTTGCAAAAGACTATGGGACTACAAACACTTTCTGTGTTTCCTTGTCTCCTAGCTATTCAGCGAACACCTTTGGTCTCCCATGCACTGCTGCCATAACACAGTGAGGGAAATCAATTGGTAACTGAAACTCTCTGAATTATAATGTAAAATAACTAGTCTTGTTTTATGTTTGTTAGTTTGAGCACTTGCCAACAGTAAAAACATGATTACTAATATACACATCTGAGACTTTTACACACTTTTTACCAGATACAAAATTTATTATTCTTTATTTCTAGGATTAATTTCCCTTCTGATTCTTCTTTCCTATGACTTTTTCAATTACCTTATGGACTCTTTTGTTATTATCACAGTTGCTACAACTGTGGTCTTTAGTTTCTACAGAAGCATACTTTTTAAAAAATTTTTCATGACAGGGCTTGCTGGTGTAACAGCCTCTGGCTGTCCTGGAACTCATTGTGTAGACCAAGCTGTCCTACAAGCATACTTTTTAACATAACTCACTGAACTTTATTAGTTATTCTCAGCTACCACAAGTATCCAAAGTGATACTACTGAACTTCACAGAGAATAATGTAATTAAAATTTGATATTAAAAATATCAGTGATTTATTTTTGGTTGTGAGCCTAGCCTTTAACGGCTGAGCCATCTCTACAGTTTTTTGGCTTGAAGCGTCTGAAGAACCCCAGGCAGTAGAATCAGGATCTGTCCCTGGCACAGGGGCTGACATTTTGGAGCCCAGTGCCTGAGGTGGGACACCTGGCACAGTCTTGTTGCAGGGAGGAGGGGCTTGCCCTGCCTT
>LZPO01087147.1:673563-695039 GCA_001675575.1 Neotoma lepida
TAGAGGCAGCTACTCTCCTGGACTCCTCCTCAAATAAATCTCTTAAGAGTTTTGGGTATGAAGATCTTCGTTCACTGGCACAGAGAAGAATTTTCCTGAGATGTCCCATAGTGGATAGAGCAAGGGAGAGCTGAACAGAAGAATCTTGCTGAGACATTCCATAGTGGACAGAGCAATGGGGAGCTGAACAGAAGATCCTTGCTGAGATGTCCCATCATGGACTGAGCAAAGGGGAGCTGAACAGTAAAACCTTACTGAGATGCCCCTCAGAGGACTGAGCAAGAGAGAGCTGAAAAAATTAACAATTTTCTCCAGAACTGGAGGAGATTGCTACATTTCTCCAGGGCTTTCCCCTTTTGCAGAGTGAAGCAAAAGAAGCAACATCTTAGGCCAGAGAAGAAGCAGAGCTCTGCTAGGAAGCCCCTTAAGTGGGGGCTGAGCAAAGCTCAGCTGTAGGGGCTCTTCAGGAGAGGAGCAGGATTGCTATATCCTGTGGGGAGACCATCCCCACCACATCAAGTATAGCTTGACTCCCAAACAGTTAGGATATCTTTCCCTGCTGAGCTGTCCAAGCAGCTCCAGGCCTGAATCTCCCAAGCAGTCAGAATTCCTTCCCTACCAGGGCTGAGCTGTCTCTTTGCAGCTCCAGCTGTCAGAGTTGTCTTAGCAGCTCAAGGTGTCGCCTGACTCCTCAAGTAGTCAGGAGGATACTTTTCCCCCAGAGTTGCAAAACTCATACTTTGGTGCTGAAACCTGGGACCAAACCCACAGAGTGGCAACAGTTACTTACACGTGGGACACCCAGCTGGCAGAATTAGTGCACATACTATCCAATTGTCAATGTTATTCTTTGGAAAACTATGTCAAGTCATTGAACTCTTCAACTAAAAACTTGAATGTCTTCCTAAGTCTCAAAATAATACCCCAAGGCTCATACATCTACATGACACAAGTATTCTTATTTCTTCATGTCTAACTATATATATTAATACTTGAACTAATAAATGTATATGACTTACAATAATTATATATACATATATGTTCATATACAGTTGCAAACTTACATGTGTTATTTTTATTTCTACTGAATGACATCTTGGCTGCTTCCAAGTTTTGGCAATTACTAATAAAGCTCACGTAAAATTCTACCCTGGTTTGTTTGGAGATATAAGTCTTCAGACCTTCTTGTAAATAATGTGGTAGATGATTGATGGATCATATGGTAATAAAATATTTAGTTTAATAAGAAACAGCTAAATAATCTTCCAAAGTAGAATGACCACTCAGTTGCTTTGAGTATAATCCAGTATGAAAATATTTTCATGAAACTCATTACTACATTGTGATATATATTATTTTCCAAATTTTTTAAAAATAAAATACACAATAGAATTATTAGGGCCTGGGAATGATATGCAAGAGAAATGATGGAAATAGGCTTGACAATGAGAGCAGAATTACAGAACTATAGTTGGAAGAGGAAAATAATTACCCACCCTGTGTGTGTGTGTGTGTGTGTGTGTGTGTGTGTGTGTGTGTGTATTGAACCTCATTTTCAGCCTCTGGCAGTAGAGAACTCTGACTTAACCTTCTCTTTTCCATTTTCAGATGCTCATATTCAGATTTTTAAGATACTAGGGTCTGCTAAGTTTTATTCTGGTTATGTACACTGACACATACATGCACACTTATTTGTAGATTTCTGAATATATATCAGATCTCTTAAAATATAGTGATATTTCATTCTACAGATTTTCCTTTAAGGTTTTAGTAATTCTCTTGTATAATCCAGCATGTATTATGGGCTCAGAGAATTGAGATACTAAAAAACAGTCACTAATTGTTTTTCTGAAAGAACTTCATGGAAAAGCTTCTAGTATTGAGTGGTTCTGAATCAGATTTAGTGTGTACATGGAGCCACCACTTTGGTCAAATATTGAAAATTCTCTTGGCTTAATGGCTATCTCCAGGCTTGTTAGTCTTCTCCAGTGGCTCTAGACTGATAGATTTCAATGTAATTTGGGAGTTATTATAAGTAGGGTCTGAGGAGAGAAGACAATGGAAAAGGAAAGGGGAAAATCCACATATTTCAGTAACCTTACTGAGAGTACTTCATTTTTCTTGAATGAAGGTTCCTTGTATTATTGCAAATGGTCACTTAGCATCTAGAGTTCTGTAAAAGCTGAATTTGAAGCTGGTGTTCCTATTTTTATTATACAGAAGTGGGTTTCAAAGTTTCATACTACCATTCAAGAAGTACTTCTCTTATCCGCTCATAAATCATTTTCATCTCTACTGTCCATTCAAACTGTACTTGCAGTATGTTCCCTACCCAATTGTCAAAGATATCCTTTGATAAACTATGTCACATCATTGAACTATTCAAGTGAAAAATTGAATGACTTTCCAAGCCTCAAAATAATGCCCCAAGAGTCATACATCTATACACCACAGGTATTCTAATTTTTTTCTATCTCTTTAAACATATATTTTAGTACTTGAACTTTTGCTTACTCAATAAGAGTTACACTGGTCTTTTTTCTATTATTTGAACACATCAGGCATTTATAGTCCTTTGCTTTGAAATAGTCCTCTGATAACTGGAATGTTTATTATACCACATTCTAGGCATTTCTTCTCAAATATGTCCTTATCAGAGAGAGTTTCCTGAACTTTGTGTTTTTTAAACTTTGAGAATTCATATGAACACGAGAATCATTATGCAAACTGATATATGCTTAATTTTTAAAATAGTTTCTGGCATTTAGGAAAACTCACTAAATATTTGTAGAATTAAAGTAGTATTTAAAGTTAATGGACTTTAAATTATTTATTTCACAATATTGCATATTTATAAGTGAATATAGGTTTTCAAAATGAAAACTTATTGTGAACTGGAATTGACTTTTGAATTGTTTTTGACACATAGAAACTTTTCAAAAAGAAAAATCATTTATTTATGTTAGACAATGAAAACACTAAGACCACTGGAAGAATAGAAATTACATGATTAAAATTTCATTCCTATAAGAAAACCATGTTTGGCTTTTTCTACATTAGGCTATTAGGAGGAAATGTGTCAATGTATCCATTTGTATTAGATTTGGCATTAATACAGTGAGACAAGTCTTCAAATTCACCTTTAAATTTAGAGGTAAATGTTGTGAAAGTGACTTTGTTAATTTTATAATTTCAATTAATTCCCAGATTATTTTGCATGTAGATACACTACTGAATAAGACACTTTCATTTATTTGCGACTACTAAGATATTTTTTCAGAGATCACCAAGGAGTCATTTATTAATTAATTCCTACATAAGGACTCATCAGAGCATACTTACATGGGCTATTTTATAAGTTTCTTCAAAAAGTGCAGAAAAGTATAATGGAAGTGAAAATGCTACTTCAACTTGTAGTACAATTAGGTCACCTTTAAAAAATATGTCTTTTTTCCACTCCTTTTAAACATGTTTTGTGCTATGAAGTACACTTATTTAAGCAGCCAGTTTGGAGAACTGAAAATACAGTAAGATAAAATTAAACAAGTGGAAGACTACTGAATCTATAATGAAAACAGCTTATTCATTATTTCTTTTCCTTCTGTTACTATCATAGTACTTTAAGTATATGCATTTTATCTTAGTTAGAGTTTCTATTGCTGTGAAGATACAGCATGACCATGGCAACTCTTATAAAGGAAAGACACTTAATTGTGGTGGCTTACATTTTCAGAGGTTCAGTCCATTATCATCATGGCAGGGAGCATGATGATGTATAAACAGATACGATACTGGCTGCATCATGAGCAGAAGGCAACAGGAAGTGGACTGAGTGTCACACTGAGGAAAGCTTGAGCAAAAGAAACCTCAAAGCCTGCCCCCACAGTAACACCCTTCTTCCAACAAGGCCACACCTACTTCAACAAGGCCACACCTCCTAATAGTGCCTTCCACGCCTTTTGGGGGCAATTTTCTTTCAAACCACCACACATGCCAACGGTAGATTGTAAATGGATGGATAACTGATAAGTTCATGAGAGATTATTTGATTCTATATCTCCTATACTGGATACAAAAGATAATTGATAAGAATTTTTATGAAATACCCATTTCCTTACTCACTGTCCTTTAGGAAAGACACATGGTTTTTTTCTACAATATCTTTCTAACTTCTCTGAATTGGTCCTCAAAATTAATATTATAAAATGTTTTCAAAAATACTTAACAATTTAGGTAAATTCATATGTGATCTAATTGAAAATATGGAGTATTCTTTTTTCTTTCTTTTCCAGAAATGAAAACAGACAGATTAGGAAATGAAAACCTACATATCATTTCCCTTTTTTTCTAACTAAAGGGGTAATTTTTTATTATGAAATTTTTTATTAATTTTACATACAAACCACAGATACTACTCTCTTCCCTCCTCCCATCCCCCCAGCCTTATCTCCCAACACATCCCCCATTCCCTCCTCTGACAAGGTAAGGTCTCCCATGGGGAGCCAGCAGAGCCTTGTACATCCAGTTGAGACAGGTCCAAGACCCCCCCCCCACATCAAGGCTGTGCACCATGTCCCACCATAGGTAGTGGGCTCCAAAGAGCCAGTTCATGCACCAGGGATGGATCCTGATTCTACTGCTGGGGGCCCTTAAACATACCAAGCTACACAACTGTCTCCCACATGCAGAGGGCCTAGTCCAGTACCATGGAGGTTCCACAGCTGTTGGTCTAAATTTCATGAGTTCCCACTAGTTTGGTTCAGTTGTCTCTGTATGTTTCCCCATCATGATCTTCATGCCCCTTCCACATAGAATCCTTCTTCTCTGTCTTCAATTGGACTCCCGGAGCTCAGCCTGGTAATTGGCTGTGGATCTCTTCATCTGCTTCCATCAGTTACTGGATGAAGGCTCTATGATGACAGTTAGGGTATTCACTGATCTGATTACTGGAGTAAGCCAGTTCAGGCCCCCTATCCACTATTGCTAGAAGCCAAAACTGTACAATAGAAAAAAGAAAGCATCTACAAGAAGTGGTGCTGGCATAACTGAATGTCAACATGTAGAAGATTGCAAATAGATCATCCATCATCATGCATGCACAAAATTCAAGTCCAAGTGGATCAAAAACCTCAACATAAATAGTTACACTGAACCTGATAGAAGAGAAAGCAGGAAGTAGCTTTGAATGCATTGACACAGAAGACCATTTCCTAAATATAACACCAGTAGCACAGACACTGAGAGCAACAATTATTAAAGGAACCTCCTGAAACTGAGAAGCTTCTATAAGGCAAAGGACATGGTTACTAAAACAAAACAACAGCCTACAGAATGGGAAAAGATCTTCACAAACCCCACATCTGACAGAGGGCTGATCTCTAAAATATATAAAAATTCAAGAAACTAGACATCAAAATACCAAACAATCCAATTTAAAAAATGGACTACAGAGCTAAACAGAGAATTCTCAACAGAAGAATTTCAAATGGCCAAAAATCACTTAAAGAAGTGTTCAACTTCCTTAACCATCAGGGAAATGCAAGTCAAAATGACTCTGAGATGCCATCTTACATCTGTCAGAATGGCTAAGATCAAAAACACTGAGGACAGCTTATGTTGGAGAGGATGTGGAACAAGGGGAACACTCCTCCACTGTTGGTGGGAGTGCAATCTTGTACAGCTACTTTGGAAATCAGAATGGCGGTTTCTTAGAAAACTGGGAATCAATCTTCCTCAAGACCCAGCTATACCACTCTTCCATTCTTGGGCATATACCCAAGGAATGCTCAATCATACCACAAGGACACTTGCTCAACTATGTTCATAGCAGCATTATTTGTAATAGCCAGAATCTGGACACAACCTAGATGCCCCTCAACTGAAGAATGGATAAAGAAAATGTAGTACTTTTTTTTTTTAACCTGGTGGGATCAGTCCCCAGATGGCCTGAGAATTGAACCTGGGTCCTCCGGAACATCAGTCAGTGCTCTAACCTCCTGAGCCCCTGAGAGAGGGGTCAGATGTTTCCTTTTTTTAAACCTACATATAATTTTAAGGCATTTATTCTTACCTTCAACTATTTTTTGACCTAAAGTAAGGACCCTTAGATTCAAGGACAATATTTAATAGTAAGTACATCTCCAAATGCATAATTCTCTGTTAAGAGGAGCTACTCATTTTGAATTGTGAATTAATTTTAGAAGACTAGAGAAACTTTACCTGAAGGATATTACTTTTTAAGTATAATTTAAAGAACTCAATATTACATTTTGTATTTAGCATATAATCATAAATCTAAATATAACACTTGAAACATCATTAAACAGAAAATGTAATTACTTGGGAATCAATAAATCAAGATTTCTCTCTTATAATGAAAGCACATAGCAAATATAAGTGGTTGAGATTTTCAATGAGGAGATAAAGAAAACAAAGCAAAAACATGAGGTCTATTACATAGAATTTCAGTTTGCTAGAAAAGCTTTTATATACATGAACCAAAACAGACAACTCATCTAAGAAAGTTGAGGTTTCTTGTTTGATGTTTGATAAACAATAAAGAATAAAAACAAATCCTGTACAGTTTTTAATAAATATACACATTAAATGGTTTTTCTTCTATAAGGACTTATTTTGAGATTGTTGTACACATTCCAGACCACCTGATATTCTTTATTGACAATGTAAGTTCACAGAAAAATTCTTTAAATAAAAGATCACATGGCCATATTCATGTATAAGTGCATGTACATATTTATCTGTAGATTGTTTTACTCAATAATGTTTATGAACTTCTGCTGTGTATACTATTATAAGTATGATGTCAGGAAAATGGGTATATGCAAAAATATGGCTATGTTCTGTAGTTTATGGTAAAAAGAGATTAAAACTCCCTATTATTATTCAGAGTAAGGAGAGAACATTTATTACCAGGAGAGAACAGGGACGTTTAGAAGTCAAGAGAATATTCTGGTCTCATTTGATGAAGCATAAACTCATCACAATGTACAATGCTTTAGAGAATTAGGAGTCTGAAGGCAAAATGGTTGAAGTATTATTCCACAAAATCTCAGGATATTTTTGAAATTGATATATCCAAGGATGTCCTTGAACTCCTGATCATCACTTTTCTAACTCACAAGAGATGAGATTGTGTAATGGATAGCACAGCCATGGCCAAAACAGGAATCTGGAAAGTAAAGTAATGTTAGACAGAGACACAGGAATCTGAGTTCACTTCAGGAATGAGAAAATACATTTTTCTACTTCTGTTTATATGTTGTTCAGCTAGCTACTAAAGATAGCACTGCATCAAAATCTGGAGCAAACAATCTCTTTCACTCCTTTATAATGAGATTTTCCTTTCATACATCCCTGTCCTTGTGGTCTTATTTTTCCCCAAGAACATTCCTTCTAGGCATTATGTTATGTCTGAAGTTTTCCATAGACATTTAGATACATCTCTCTCAGATTTTGCATCTGAGACACAAACTGCAAACCATCTATATGTCAACAAGATTACATATGTGTGTTAGTAAGTTTTGGGTTCTATAAGTTGGACCTAGATTATAGAAAAAAATATAAAACTCAGAAAGGTAATAGAATATCACACAAATTGATGGATATTGAATAATAATAAGCAATAATCAAATGCAGCACAGTATGTTTAATGAGATATGCCCATATTCAGTAAAAGTGATAAATGAAGGGGAAAAAACAATATATGAGAAGCATGGTGAATGTTATGAATATGGAAAACAAGGTTAGAAAGAACTTTTACATTCACTTCTGTCAAAAAGGCTTATCACAATCACCAGAGTTCTGTTAACATTAGGCTAATGAGGCTCTTACCTCATTTTATACCCCAGAGGAGTTTAGCTGTGCAGTTTCTGTGTTCAGTGCCCTAGAATAAATTTTCTGTTCAAGTGAGTAGTGAGACAAGTAACCACAACAGGGAAAAAATTGCAATTAAAACTCTCTTTCAAGTATAGAGTGGCAAATCTAGTTTTTCACATCTCCTTGAGTTCTTTTGAGATTTCAAAATTCTAATATATGAATATTGGAATCAGATTCTTTATTGGCATGTACTTATTTTAATACTTATGAGTAATAGATAACATTTACTTAGTTTTGGTGCATGAATTATATAAGCAGAGAGCTTTGGCAAAACAGAAATACAAGATTCTATTATGTAAAAAAATGATGTAGCTTTTCAGTTCTCTCTTCTGTGTATAATCAAGCACACAAAGTCTTTCTCTCATTGTTAAAACTTCAATCTATCTATAAATATAAAGTACAATATAAACAGGATTTTAAAATTAATTTTCGAGAAAGTGAATGACAAAAAAGTGAGGAGTGATGATACTTATTTTTAATAACAATATTAACCATTACCAATGCAATCTTAAGAAACTATTGCCAATGAAATAGAAAGATTTCTTAAGATAATGAGGAAGACTACTATAAAAGAAAGCTGCAAACAGTATAATTATCAATAAATTCAATATACATCAGTATAAAAATCATTGGATAAATCATGCCATTTATAATTCATATGAGAACTGTGGATATAAATTTGAATTATTTTTCTATTTGATGGCCAGATATAACTGACCTTTAGATTAAATTTACTGATGTCAGTGCCCCATTAATATTGAATGTTCCAAACCAGCTTCCTCATATGGGTTCTCAACTTCTGATTTTTAGGAATGATTTTCTCTTAGTTATATGCCACTTCTTATTTAATCTGCAAATGGAATACAGATTCAAGCAAATATCATTACTAAAATTTTAATATATTAAATTATTTAATAAATTAACTTTATCATTATAGAATTCTGTAAAGCTTAACAGACAAAAAATTTAGAGGTGAGGAGAGGGGAGAGAGATCAATAGAGAGGAGAAGGAAAGGGGTAGTACAAATAACACCAAGGATACTTGATAAGGCATCAAGGCATTATTATTTTGAATTTATCTCAATCATAAACAATACATATGTGTATCCATATACCAATATATGCTTATATATTCACATATATATCTGAAATGAAGTTATGTTAATAGAGCTCACATTGCTCCCCACAAGAACCATAGAATAGCAAAACCTCCAATGCCAAGTACCAGAAATCTCCTCTTGTAGGATTAGCTAGAGTAGTCCGAGTGACTCTCAAAATAATATATGGCTGTTGGTCTTGGGTGCTTTTCAGAGACTGAAGCTAAGTATCAATTGCTGAAGACACCACACAATTAGGATACAACACTCAGATTATTTGAGGTGTATCAAACCTGAAAGTTTCCTTCATATGGGTGCAGCATGGTACTAGAAAATACTATTTAAGCTGGCAAGGGAGAGGAGTATATAAGGTCCTACCCAGCTACAGCCTATACAAACCACAGCAATGACCAGAATAATAAGGTATTTGTAAAGGTACAGTATGTAGCTCTCACATGTTGGTCATAACCAACAACTATCTAATTGGAAGAAACATAATGCCTCGTACTAGAAAGCTAGCCAACTTCCTAAGACTAGTTAGGTCACAAATCTTAGAGGGAATCTACTACTGCCACTTTGATATCCTAGCATAATTCCTAACTACATTTAGTCCTATGCCCTGAGCAGGCCATGGTGAGCAAGCCAGTAAGCACCACCTCTCCATGACCTCTGTATCAGTTCCTGCCTCCTGGTTCCCATTCTGTTTGAGAGCCTGCTGTGACTTCCTTTAATGATGAACTAGTGCTATGGAAGTATAAGCCAGATGAACCCTTTCCTTCCCAAGTTCCTTTTTCCTCATGATATTTTATTGCAGCAATAGAAACTCTAACCAAGACAGAAGGTAATGATATAATATGCCTTATCTATGTCTCCTACTTATCTTTATATATATATATATATAATATACTAAAAAAAACTTATCTCTACACCCAGATCATTTGAGTCTATTATAAAAATAGGTCTCTATAGCTAAAGCAATAATCATGCAAAATAAACTTAGAATAGTTTGGCCTCAGTTTACACGTCCAAGGTTTAAATCTTGCTACTAAATTTTACCTTCAATGCATTCTTAAACATATAGTTCATTTTTCTTTTTTTATTACTAGTTTAATAGATACAATAATTTTACTTTATAAAATTATAACAAATAATCAGTATCAATAATCAAGAAAACAACTATGAAATTGAGCCAGATATTATATATATGTACGTATATATAATGTATAACTGTATGATAGGTATATAAACAAAGTTTAACTTATAGTTAGCTCCCTCTGCTAGAACAAAGGTTTCTTCCATGTCCACTATGTATTTTCTGCTTGATTTAGAAAAACACCATTTTTAAGATTTAACTTCATCTTTTCTTCTTGATGGATATTTCCTATGGATCATTATCTAGGTGAGTTCTATAACTCTTTATATTAAAGCAGATTATCTCATTGCAATAACTCAATAAATATCTAGTTGTTATTAATACCTATACCATTAGTTTCTAAAATAGTCTTCAGCTGACCATCCAGCTTTCTAAAAGTAGCTACTGTGCTTTAAGCCTTTGGGGCTCTCAGTATACCATTTCATTTAGAAACTTTTTCGTGCACCTTATTAATTTAAACAGCATTGCCAATAATGCCATTTACCTCTTCAACAAATATTAGTATTTGCCCTCAGAGGCTGTTCCAGTCTTTTGAGGTATGATAGCTAATGGAGGTGATAGCTAAAAAAATGGGTGGTACTCACTGTTGTGCTGACACAGATTAGATATAATGATTCTTTAGACTTTAGTTCTAGAAATCTACATATGAATAAAGGATCAAGGTTTATTTTGGCAGAAATATCTATTGAAAAGTCAAGTGGGATTAATTTTGCTTCATTCCATCTTTCCTCATTGAGTGGAATTGTGATTTCTCTCAATAATTGAGAAGGAAAACTGTTTGATGGCAGTGTACAACTTCATACACAAGAAGACTCTATAGGTGAATGGAATAGACTGAGGCTGATTTAGGAATTATAAAGTTCTGGTTCAAAATAAAAAGGAAGATATAATATAGCCACTCATTATCAGGGATGGTTGTTTAGCAAATCAACTTAGTGCATAATAGACAATTATATTTAAAAATTTAACAGTACATTATTAAATGAGTTATACAGGTACAATACCTTGAACAAGAGTAGAAATGTATGTACAGGATGTTATAACAAAAATAATCTCAAATTTGTATCACTATACAAAGATCTATATCAATGTAAAATATTTAAAATAAGTAGTTTCTTTTTAAAAGTAAATTCAATAATCTACCCTTTTATCCTATCATTTCTATATCCCCCTTTTTTCCTTTTAGAGTAGATTCAATAATCTACCCTTTTAACCTATTATTCTATATCTTCCTTTTTTTCTTTTTAGAGTAGATTCAATAATCTACCCTTTTATCTTATTTATAGTTATAATTATAATTTTCCCTGTTAACTAATTTAGAAAAGATGTTCACTAAAGAAATGTAAAATGTATAAGGTTGAGAGACATAAAACGATAGTTTTGGTAAAGCAAGTTAGAACAGAAAATGAATTAGGTAAAACCTTTTGGACTCACCAAAATAGGATAGATAATGGAATATTTTCTCTGAATTTGTCAAATGTTTATGGACAAGACATTGTTGATGTATTTATTTCCTGTCTATATTGCACACAGCTATTATACTTATTCTATATAGTTTTTCTTATATTAGTTATAATATCCTATTTTTACTTTAGACAGAAAGGGGGAAATGTGGTGGTATTTTCTTTGTGCTCTAACAAATAAAGCTTGCCTGGAGATCAGAGGGCAAAGCTATCTATTAGTTAACCATAGAGGCCAGGTAGTGGTGGCACACACTTTTAATCCTAGCACTCAGGAGGAGAAAGCAGGAAGTGATATGGCTGGGCAGAGAGATGAAGTGATAAGGCAGGGTGGAGAGAGGAGCTCAGTCCCCTTTCAGGCTGAGGAGTTCGAGAGGTAAGAAGTGGTTGTGGCTTGCTCTTTTGTCTCTCTGATCTTTCAGCATTTATCTTGAATAAAAAAAAAATTATCAGAATTTATTTTCTTGTAAAGTAAGACAGAAACATATGGCTGAAAATACCTTCATAATGGGTGCACTGTGTGCCTTATTGTCATAAAATAATCCAGAATAAAACTATTTTGAAATAATAATATTTCATGTCAGAATTTAAAAGGAATAAGTGGAAAAAATTAAGGAAAATCCATCAAATAAATGCAAAAGAGAAAAATAGAAGCCTATTTGTATACATTGAAGCAAAGAAATTATAATAACAGAGGATTTTTAATTAAATAGATGCTAAATAATTATACATAAAAGCTGGAAGAAAAGAGGACAAACTTTTTTTTAGCAACTCATACTATATTTGATCACAGTAATTCGTTACCAAATAAAAGAGTCTGATAATAGAGCATGTGTGGATGAAGATCCAATGCACTTTAGCTTATTCCTCAAGGCAACTGAAAGCAAAAAATTTAGCACAAGGAACAGATGTTAATAAAATATTCTGTTATTCCATGCAAATATTACAATGTAATTAGATGCTGCTAGCTTCTATTTGATCTAGAATGTCGTGTCTCTTGCTATAGTTTGCTTTTTGTTGTACATATAAACACCATGACCCATTTTTGCAGATCCTTTATACTATTCAGAACCTATTTCATGTCTTTTTTTTATTAAAAGATTTTCTATTTATTTTACATACCAACCACAGAAACCCCTCTCTTCCCTCCTCCCGCCCCCCATTCTTGCCCCTCAACCCACCACCGATTTCCACCTCCTCCAACGCAAGGTCTCCCATGCAGAGTCCCCAGAGCCTGGTACTTTCAGCTGAGGTAGGTCCAAGCCCCTCCTCCCTGTGCCTGGGCCAGGTGTCCCAACATAGGCACTGTGCTCCAAAAAATACCAGCTCATGCACTAGGGATGGATCCTGATCCTATTGCCTGGGGGCCCCCTAAACAGTTCACACTAAACCACTGTTTTAAGTATCCAGAGGGCCCAGTCTAGCACAATGGGGGCTCAACTGCTATTGGTCAACAGTTCATGTGTTTCCACTAGTTTGGCTGGCCATTTCAGTACATTTTCCAATCATGATCTCCATGTCCCTTGCTCATACAATTTTTTCTTTCTCACAACAACTGGATTCCTGGAGCCCGACCTGGTGCCCTGCAGTGGATCTCTGCATCTGCCTCCACCAGTCTCTGGATGAGGGCTCTATGATGACAGTTAGGGTATTCATCCATGTGAATACTCACTGGAGTATGCCAGTTTAGGCTCCCTCTCAATTACTTCCAGTAGTCTAAAATGGGATCATCCTTGTGGATTTCTGGGAACCTCCATAGCATTCTGTTTCTCCCTATTCCCACGATGTATTCATTTATCATGGTATCTCTTTCCTTGCTCTCTTACTGTGTCCCTGTTCCAACTCGAACTTCTCGTTCCCCTATGCTCACATCCACCATCTTGTTGCTCTCCATTCCTCCCCGTTACCCCCAGTCACCCCAAGTAGATTTCATCCAGTTCTCCCTCACTGGGCAATCTATGCGTCCTTCCTAGGGTCCTCCATGGAGCTGTGGACTGCAGTCTGGTTATCCTTTGCTTTATATCTAGTATCAACTTATGAGTGAGTATGTACCATGTTTGTACTTCTGGGTCTGGGTTACCTCACTCAGGATGATATTTTCTAGTTCTATCCATTTGCCTGCAAATATCATGATGTCATTGTTTTTTCTCTGCTGAATAGTACTCCACTGTGTATATGTAGCACATTTTCTTAATCCATTCTTCAGTTGAGGGACATCTAAGTTGTTTCCAGGTTCTGGCTATTATGAATAATGCTGCTATGAACATAGTTGAGCATGTGTCCCTATGGTATGATTGAGCATTCCTTGGATACATGCCCATGAGTGGTATAGCTGGGTCTTGAGGAAGATTGATTCCCAGTTTTCTGAGAAACTGCCATATTGCTTTCCAAAGTGGCTGTACAAGATTGCACTCCCACCAACAGTGGAGGAGTGTTCCCCCTACTCCACATCCTCTCCAACATAAGCTGTTCTCAGTGTTTTTGCTCTTAGCCATTCTGATAGATGTAAGGTGGTATCTCAGAGAAATTTTGATTTGCATTTCCCTGATGACTAGGGATGCTGAGCCAGTAATGTGGCAGGATAGAAGATTTACTCAAAAAAATCAGTAGCCCTCTTATATACAAATGATAAAAGGGCCGAGAAAGAAATCAATGAAACATAACCCTTTACAACAATCACAAATAATATAAAGTACCTTGGGGTAACTCTAACTAAGCAAGTGAAGGACCTGTATGATAGGAACTTTAAGTCGTTGAAGAAAGAAATTGAAGAACATTTTAGATAATGGAAAGATCGCCCATGCTCATGGATAGGTAGGATTAACATAGTAAAAATGGCAATCTTATCAAAAGCAATCTACAGATTCAATGCAATCCCCATCAAAATCCCAACANAATTCTTCACAGACTTGGAAAGAACAATACTCAACTTCATATGGAACAACAAAAAACCCAGGATAGCTGAAAGAACCCTGTACAATAAAGCAACCTCTGGAGGCATCACTATCCCTGACTTCAAGCTCTACTATAGAGCCATATTAATAAAAACAGCTTGGTACTGGCATAAAAACCTGCCTGTGGGCCAATGGAATTGAATTGAAGCCCCTGACATTAACCCGCAGAGGTATGAACACCTTTTTCGACAAAGAAGCCAAAACTATACCATAGAAAGAAGAAAGCATCTTCAACAAATGGTGCTGGCATAACTGGATGTCAACATATAGAAGATTGCAAATAGATCCATATCTGTCACCATGCACAAAACTCAAGTCCAAGTGGATCAAAGACCTAAACATAATTCCAGCTACACTGAACTTGAAAGAAGAGACAGTAGGAAGTAGTCTTGAATGCATCGGCAGAGGAGTCCACTTCCTAAATATAACACCAGTAGCACAGACACTGAAAGCAACAATTAATAAATGGGACCTCTTGATACTGGGAAGCTTTTGTAAGGCAAAGGACACGGTCAATAAGACAAAACAACAGCCTGTAGGGCTGGGAATGGGAAAAGATCTTCACCAACCCCACATTTGACAGTGGGATGATCTCCAAAATATATAAAGAACTCAAGAAACTAGACATCAAAATAGCTAACAATCCAATTAGAAAATGGGCNACAGNGCTAAACAGAGAATTCTCAACAGAAGACTCTCAGATGGCTGAGAGACATTTGAGGAATTGCTCAACTTCCCATTTCATGTCTTGAACAGCCCATACCTTTTTCTCAACTCTTATCTTTTTCATTGTATTAAAATGTTTTAATAAATTTTTTAAAATGAAAGACCCTTTCTTTGAAATTCTGGTAGAATTCTGTGCTAAAACTGTCTGGCCCTTGGCTTTTTTGTTTGCTTGGTTTTTGGTTAGTAAACTTTTAATGAATGCCTCTATTTCACTAGGGGGTATAGGTCCATTTAAATTATTTATCTGATCTTCATTTAACTTTGCAAGAAAGTTATCCATTTCTTTTAGATTTTCAAATTTGATGGAGTATAGGATTTTAAAGTTTTTCCTTATGATTCTCTGAATTTCCTTGGAGTCTGTTGTTATGTACCATCTTTCATTTCTTATTTTATAAAATTGAATATTCTTTCTCTGACTTTTAGTTAGTTGTGATAAAATCCAACTCACAAGTATCCACACATTTCACATTTACTGTAGATTTGCAATCCGTACTTCTTACTCACTTCCACAAAATTATTCTTCTATCCTTCTGAGAACATAATAGTTTTGTCTTTTAAAATCTGTTTAAATTACCTTATGTTGATACTGGTACTACAACAGTAACCATTTTCTTTTGCTTAGAATGGGCCAGATTTCAGACAAGGGCTTTATAAATATTATCTTATAGGATCCTACAAGAAATATTATAAGCTGTGTAATGTGACTACTTCCATTTGATGTACTTATGCTATTCATTAATTAAAATATACAACTATTTCAGTGTTTTATAAAACCTGAATTCCATTTTCCTTAATACCATACCAGCTT
The DNA here is from genome assembly GCA_001675575.1 of Neotoma lepida. Classification (NCBI taxonomy): domain Eukaryota; kingdom Metazoa; phylum Chordata; class Mammalia; order Rodentia; family Cricetidae; genus Neotoma; species Neotoma lepida. The sequence goes on from LZPO01087147.1 coordinate 689,657, forward strand.
TTGTAAACAACTATGTATGTGTTTCCATTTCATCATTATTTTAAAAATTAAAATACATTCTTTTTTATTTAACATATGTGAGGATATAATTCACTTTTAATTTTAATTTTTTAAATAACTTAAGTATCTTTTAAGGTACTTTGACTTTGCGATCATTCTTTTTTCTTTTCCTGGAATAGAATTGTTTGGATTCTGTATATATGTTGAATATTGAATCTTTGTCACAAGCATTGATCAAAAAACATTTTCTCCTATTGTATTAATAATCTCTTACTTAGATAACAGTTTCTTTTGTTGTACAGACCCTTCAGTTTGCTGTCATCTTATTGTTGTATATTTTACTTTTGTTTCTAATATTTTGGGGTCATATCCAAAAACATCATTCTTAGTGCAATGTCTTGGACCATTATTTATCTGAGTTATAAATATTCATCTCTTCCATTCATTGCTTTACTATATTCTTACATGAATTTTGAATAAATTAAAATCATTCATATAATTATATTAATTTGAACTCATAGAAGCAGGGAGAAAATGGTGGTTACCTGGAGATGGTTATTTGGTAATGATAGAAATAAGGAAATATCACGTAAAGGGCAAAATGTTTGAGACAAGCAGGAATAATTTCTTTTCTAATCTATGCTAAGACCATCACAGACAACAATAAAATTATTCTTTCTTAGTAACATCTAAAGAGCAAGTGCAATATAAGCTGCTGGTGAGTGGCAGGTTTTGTGATAGGAGATAATTATTTATATGAACTACTCATCTCATTTCTTCTTTTTTCCAAAATGATTTATGCTAGCTTTATTTATCTGTATGGGTTTGGTAATACAATAATGACAAGATCATTGTGTTGTGTCAACACAAAATAATTACTTAGTTTCAAATAATGTTCTCACTTTTTAGAACATACTACATTCAGCTAATTAAAAGATGTTAAGGGAAAATGAGATTGGATTTTACTTACCAATTTTATCAGCTTTTTCAGAAAATAGCTATTTAGACATTCGTGGAGCCATATTGTCTTAAGAGACACCAAATAAAATTTTATAAAGATTTAACTGCAAGGGCACTTTTTCAACTATGTTCATAGTAGCTTTATTCATAATAACCAGAACTGGGAAGAACCTAGATGCTACTCAACTGAAGAATGGATTTTAAAAATGTGATACATTTAAGCTATTAAAAACAATGACATCAGGAAATTTGAAGGCAAATTAATAGAACTAGAAAAATCATCCTGAGTGAGGTAACACAGACCCAGAAAGACAAACATGGTATGTGCTCACTCATAAGTGGAAATTAACTGCAATGTAAAGGATAACCATGCTACAATCCACAGAACCCAGAGATACCAGGTAAGAAGGAGGGCGCAAGGGGGGAAACATGGATCTCCCTGGGAAGAGGAAATAGAAGAGATCTCCTGGGTGGAATAGGCGCTGGTGGGGATGGTAACATGAGGGATTGCGTTAGAGTGGATGGAGGGTAAGAGTACTGAAAGAAATGACTGGAAAAGGGGGCATTTTGGGGTCAGATAGAAACCTGGTGCAAGAGAACTCCCAGGAATCTACAAGGGTGACCCTAGCTAAGACTCCTAGCAATGGGGAACAGGTAGCTTAAAGCGGCCATCTCTTGTGACCACACAAGTCTTCCATTGGAGGGATTGAAATACCAACCCAGCCACATAACCTTTGACCTATAGCCTGTCCTGCCTATCAGATGTGCTGGTGATGGGGGAGAAGTGCAAGGGTGGTGCAGAAATTGAGTGACCAAGCAAGATGTGCTAGCCTCAGACCAATACCATGAAAGTGAGTCTATCCCTGACACTGCCTAGAGTGTCAGGACCCAGAGGCTGGAAGGTCTAGAGTTCTAGGATATAATCAAACATGATTGGAGAAAAAAATGTCAATGTAATGATACCTAATGATATTCTGCTACACTCTTAAATTGGTGACTACCTCAATTGTCAATAGAGAGCCTTCATATAGTAACTGATGGACACAGATGCAGAGACCCACAGCCAAACATTAGGCCAAGCTCAGAGAATCCTGCTAAAGAGAAGAAGGAAGGATTTGTAGGAGCCAGAAGGGTCAAGGACATCATAAGAAAACACACAGAAAAAAACTAACCTGGGCTCATAGGAACTCACAGAGTGTGAATCAACAACCAGGGAGCTTGCATGTGATCAACCTAGGCCCTCTACATAATACACAATTGCTGAAGACTCTACATAACTTGGACACAGTACTTGGAAGAATCAAGCTGGAAATAACCTGGAAGCCTGTGAGGACTAGCTCTCATAACATCTAAATATGCTATGCAAACTGTTAAGGGAGAAAAGTGACAGTCCTATCCATCAGTAAAGCCTATAAACCACCAAAATGACAAGCCAGAAGAGATGTCCTCTTGTGTACAATAGTACTTACATCTAAGTACCATCTAATTAGACAAAGCCTGCTCAATTGGAGGGAATTCATGCCTGGTACTGTAAATCTACAAAACTACCTGTGGCTAGCAGTGTCATGGACCTTAGATGAGAACCTACTGCTGCCAATGAGTAATTCTTAACCTCATTCTATCCCTATATGTACTGTTACCCACTGGCAAAATGTTGAAGGACATTCTTCTTCCAGTAAAGAGGGAAATGTCAGTCTTTCCAATCCAAACAGTTTTTTTCCTAACTCAAATTGTTAAATTATCTTGGAAAAACAAGAAACAGCATTTTTCAGCAGATGGAGAACATTATCGCAATCTACAATTGTTTAAAATATAGAGAAGAACTGACTCTAGGGTGCCCATCACTGATTGATACACTTACAATACCACCTCCTACACCTAAAGCTCAGAGAACCTTATGATGTAAGGGTGGAAAGAGATTGGAAGAGCCAGAGAACCATGACATCTACTACAAGATAATGTCTTCTACATGACAAGAAGCTGCACCGCTGAATTCTTAACAATATGGTCACTAAAACAAGGCCTGCACTATTTCAACACTGAATGATATGTCAGCACAGATGCAAGCAATCTCACAAGTTCCTACACATAGGTAAAGAGCTACAGTCAATGAATAGCTTCTTAGAGAGAGGGAATCAGTCTTCTCTAGGGAAGAATCCTCTGATAGATTATTCAATCCCAAATGATAAATCATAATATACATATACACTAAATGGACTAATTATGATATATCACAATAGTAAGGAAGAAGAGGTCACAAATTTGAGAGAGAGTAGGGGGACACAGGACTTGAAATCAGAAGAGCGTGGGATGAAACTGATATAAATATAGTACTCGAGAATGAAACTCTCAAAAATAATAAAAAATGCTCAAAAAGGCTTCTATGAAGCTTTTCATTAGAGATCTCAAATGAAAAACTCATTGAAATAAAATTAGTGAGTTTATTTAAGTATACACATACACTCACTTTTTTTATTTTTATTTCTCAATACTTGTTGGAACCACTAAGTGTACTCTTTTTGTAATTAATACCAACTTGCATTAGCTCTTGAGAAAGAATTCAGTGTTGTACAAATTCCACGGAACAGACATATTAATTATAGATAACTGCCAACAGACAAAAGATGCCTAGGATGTACTGTGAATCTGTCCCAGACGTCTAAAAGACACGGCTTGGGGAAAAAGCATGTATACTTTTACATCTGACCCTAAAAAGCATCAGGTCCTATACTTCAGTTACCCACTGGTAAAATGTTGAAGGACATTCTTCTTCCAGTAAAGAGGGAAATGTCAGTCTTTCCAATCCAAACAGTTTTTTTCCTAACTCAAATTGTTAAATTATCTTGGAAAAACAAGAAAATGCTAGTCTACAACTGCTTCAGGAGATGCCCTTATATTGCACAATATTATATTCCTAATTGCATTCATTACTTCTGTTTAAGTTCTCCAAGAAAGAAAGGAACAGAACTAGGTCAATATGAGATCACTTAAAGAACTTTCTTGAAGGAAGATGGGTATAGTATAAATGAAAGTGATATAAGCTCAATCATGAAGTTTATGGCTGTTGGAATTGTAGGAACTTACGTGCTTGGTTTCATGACCTCATTTTCAAAAAGTCTAGTACACTGAAAAACATACTGTCAAGATCATATTTATCTTGAGTATGTCAGAGAGAGTATTCATGAAACCTTTAGAGGTATATGTGAACTCTATTTACTTAAAACAGCTTCTGGGGCTGGAAATACTGCTCAATTGTTAGAAGTACTTACATAGGGCAGTTTACAACTCTGAGTCCCTGAACTCCAGTTCCAGGGTATCTGTCATCTTTTTCTGATATCTGTAGCCACAGTTCTAAAACCAGTATGGAAGTTCTTCAAAAGATGAAAAATAGAACTACCATACAATCCATATTCTTCACTGCTAGAAATATATTACAATGAAATGTCAGTGCACAGGTCCAGACTTAAACATACAGGCATATACATCATAATTCAAAATAAAATCTTTTAAGGAAACACAGACCTTCACTATATAAATGTTTTCAAATTTAATTTTCTTGGTGCAGTAGATTTTAGTATATTTGAGACAATTTAAATATCTAAAAAGACTTTGTTTTTCATGGGCATAGGAATAAGAAACAAAGTTTTAAAAAGTGAGTCACTTCAACTTAATCGCACATATTCATATACTCTAATAATATGTATAAATCCACAATGATTAGAACATACTAAAATTATTTCAGTAGATAATGCTAATAATATATTAATTCACTAATGTACCAGGTGTCTGCTGTGTATGTGACAAAAATAGGCAGGTTCCCACCCCTTTGAAATGTCTAGAGTATTAGGAATGAAATATAATTATTTGAATTCAATTGTTATAAGGGTAAGAGAATTAGAGTGTGTCCGTAAAAATGAAGGAATAATAATTATAATAAAAATAATAATGATATAGAGGTTGAAGTGTCCCAGAATGTATATGATTTGGGCTTGAAATTCTATAAACATCTTGAAATAGAAATTTTTAAGCAAGCTTGCCTTTGATTTGTATTAAGACCCTCGGAGAAGTCAGCATTGACTGTGGGAGGTAATAGGATGTAGAAAAGCTTTTGTATTTTAAGATTGTGTGTGAATCTCTACCCTAGTCTAGAAAATGTAAGGTGTAAGTAAGAACTGGCAAATAGCAGAGGATATAAAGTGAATATCAATATGAACAAATAAAACCCTCAGCACATATCTGTTGTTCCTGGAAAGAAATAATGAAAGTATTTTTACTTACATACACAAAGAAGCAGAGGCTGATTTTTTTGAACCAATTAAGGATAGAGGCCAGAAGCACTTGTGCATTCCTAAATCCTAGACACTGAAGTAAGAGAAGCCCTTGCATGTATAAATTAACTGCTAGTCCATTGAAACTCCCATAT
>LZPO01087147.1:696912-716082 GCA_001675575.1 Neotoma lepida
GGAGTTACATCATGGGTTCTCAAATTATTCCAAAACATAGTAAAGAGAAAAAAAAAGGAGGAGGGAGGAGAGGGGGATCTGAGGTTGGTATGTAAAAGGAGTGGAAGATCTTTTTAATAAAAAAAATTATAAAAAAACTATTTATCTATGACTTATTCACATAATGTAAATAAATTATGAAATTCTTTGAAAAAAAATAAAAAAAACAAAAAACACCTAACTCTTCTTATGAAGAAAACTTGCTAGAACTTGAAAGCATTATGTTAAAAGTATCATAAGTCAGAATCCAAAATAAAAATGCCACAAGATTTCTTTATATGTAAAATTGATATATATATATATGTGTGTGAATAGTTATTTAATTTTTCTAAATACACACATATATACAATAAAATGTGTGTGTAACCAAAGACTTTTCTTTGTCCCACCACATCCTGTAGCCACTTTTAAAATAATCACCCAGAGGCTTATATTAATTATAAATGTTTGTCCAATGTCTCAGGCTTAATACTGGTTACATTCAAATTATCCCATATTTTTTATCTATGCTTTGCCAAGTGGATCGTGGCTTGTTGCCTCATTTTCTATACATCTTGCTTCCTCAGCCGCTGGCTGGTGTCTGCCCCTGACTCTACCCTTCTCCCTGTATCTGTGCTTGGATTTCCTGCCTGGCTCTGTCCTGCCTTGCTATAGGCCGAGCCATTTCTTTATTAACCAATGGTAATGAAACATATTCACAGCATACAGAAGGGGTTACCCGGTAACATGTGTGTGTGTATGTCTGTGTGTGTGTGTGTGTGTGTGTGTGTTGCTCTATTTGTTCTGAATGTAGAAGAGCAACTGTGTAAGAGGAGAACGTAGGAGTATTTGTTGCTGATTGTTTTGCTCTTCTGGGGCCCTGCCACCCAGGTCCCAAATAAATCACAGATGGAATCTTATTCTTAATTATAAATGCTCAGCTTTAGCTTGGCTTGTTTCTTGCCAGTTTTTCTTAATCAAAATTAGCCTATCTACCTTTTGCCTTTGAACTTTTTCCTTTGCTTATTTCTGTATATCTTACTTTCACTCTTACTCCATGGCTGGCTGGGTGGCTGGGTAGCTGGCCCCTAGCACTCTCCTCTCCTTGTTCTCTTCATTTTTCTTCTTCTTTTCCTCCCAGATTTCTCCTTCCATTTATTCTCTCTGTCTGCCAGGCCCGCCTATCCTTTCTCCCACCTTGCTATTGGCCATTCAGTTCTTTATTAGACCATCAGGTGTTTTAGACAGGCAAAATATCACAGTTTTACAGAGTTAAACAAATGCGACATAAAAGAATGCAGTACATCTTTGCATCATCAAACAAATGTTCCACAGCATAAATAAAAGTAACACACCTTAATATTCTACAACTGGTATGAAAGGGAAAATCTAGAGGGAAATGGAATACATGTCACAAAAACAGAATGATGGTAAAAAAAGGAGCAAAAGAAAGAGTTCAGTAAGATGGGGACATTAGTGAGCCAGAAGTACCATTGTAAAGGAGGATGTATTAAAATAAAATATAACTGCCCACATAGAAAGGTGTAACAATAAAACTCTTTGTCAATTAGAAATTTCTAATAAACAAAAAATTAAGATATCACAAAAATTCAGCACTTTGCTTTTATAAAATCTGATTTTAATGTATATCCATCCCATGTTCATGAATAGGCTGGCTGGCCTTTTGAAGATATTGCTTCTTTGCAAATTAAGCCAACAAACCTAGAATTCAATATATTTTATATGTGTAATACACATGCACTTTCTCCACCTATACACATTAAAATTACCTGTACAGGTTTCCACACCAATGAAAAATATTATGCAAGGCCATGGCATAGTAAGAACTTATCTCATAAATGCTGATTGAATTTGACAATAGGTGAGTACTAAATGCAATACTAAAGGATTATCTGCACAAAAAGTACATTATAAGAGGAAGTTCATATATACAAGAAGGAATGTAAAAAGGCAAAAAATATATAGGAGCATATAGGCACAGAAGTTTCTAATACACTTCTATAAGAACTATCCAGTAGTAAGTTTGAAGTATTTGCAGTCAATACATACAAAATTAATGGCACGTGTGTTTGAAGAAGGAAATGGAGTTTAATTGTTTGGGGAAAAGTTTTAAAATTACTGCCTAGCATTAGTTTGAAAAATCAGAAATGATCTTTTATACTCTTTACTGAACACTAAAGTAATTGGAAAATTTGTATTTTTTCAGCAAATGGATGTGGATCAAAAGTACATAATTAAATTAAAAGGAATGAAGTTATAAAGGAAGCATGATATAAAATAGAAACAATGCAGAGTTTAACAAAATGAGAGGTTTAAACTAATTTGGTTAGATGTAAAATACTATGATGTGCCAAATAAAATATTAAGATTCTTAGATTCAATTAAAATAAAACCAACAGGAAAAAGTGAGCAAACAGCACAGATTACTGCTTAAAGTACAGCTGTCATGCCTCATAAGAGAAATTTCTCTTTTCAGAAGATGGTGGCTGATAAATAAATTCATAATTGGTCAAAGTGCAGAGAATACATGTCTATCGAATGGTCAGGCCCAAATGGGACATCTGTATCACACATCCTCCCACCCTAAGCCAAGACTCAGAGATCATCATAGAAGAGTGAGATGAAAGATTTAAGAGCCAGAGGACAGGCAAGATCAGGTAAATCAATGTCTTCTTGGCATGACAAGAAGGCTACGGTCATCAGCTCACAGAACTATGGTTACCTTCAAAACACTTGCAGAAGATTAAGCTAGTTAACATCCCAGCATGGAGATAGGGAACTCACAGGAGCCCCTATCCTTCGCAGAAAAGCTAATGGCAACTAATGGCTTCTGAGAGAAGGAGAGATCTTTTTCTTTAAGGATGTGGCACCTGGTATTTTTATCATGCTCCAGTGGATGGCCCGTATCCCTGCAGCAGTATGCATAAGTGTGGAACTAATTAGACTTAGTAGGTTATAAAAAGAAGAAAAACATGAAGTTGAGAGGTAGAGGAAGGCATGAAGTGTCCAGGAAGAGCTGGAGGTACTGTTGGTGGTGGATGTGATCCAAATACACTCTATGTATAAATAAAAATATCAAAGAATAAATTTAAAATTAGAAAATATATCTTAACCTGAATTCAAAAATTTCAAATAAACGTATGTAAAAAAGATATACTACATAAACACATACCTCAACAAAGATGGTATAACTGTGTGATAGTGAACAAAATATATTTGAACATAAAAGCACTACTACATTCAAAAATATATAAATTACCAATATTTTACTTTACAAGAAATATTGGTGAATTTGGTCTGAGGAGATGGCTCAGTGAATTAAGTTCTTACCTCATAAACCTGATGACATGAGTTTAGATGCCCAGATACCATGTAAAAGATAGACATAAGACTTAAAACACAAACAATTCCATAGCACCCATACAGCAAGATGGGAGGCAGGGGTAGGAGCAACCCTGGATGTTTACTGGACAACTATCCTGGTGTTCTCAACAACCAGCAAGAAACACTCTGTCTTTAAAAAGTTGGAAGGTGAGAACTGACACCCAAAACGGTTCTCTGACCTCCACAGTGCTGTGTGGCATATGCATGTTCATGCTTTCTGTCTGTCTTTGTCTCTCTATGTGTCTGTGTCTGTGTCTGTGTCTGTATCTCTCTCTCTCTATCTCGCTTTCTCTCTCCCTTTCTCTCTGTCTCTACACACACACATACACACACAGACACACAAACACACACAAACATATACATACATATTCTATCCATGATACAAGTGGCTCATGGACTATGACTTTCAGAATTGTGAGACAATTTTTTTTTCTGTATGAATTTTAGACAGTTGTTACAGCTATGCAAAGATTAATAATATATAGATTCAATGCAGTACAATTGTAAGGGAAATACAAATACAAATTAAAGAACAGTGACTACCTGAAAATTCTGTAGCAAAAGGAAGAAGAAAGAAAAATGAAGGAATTAATTAAAGAAGAAACAACATATAAGGAAATGAAGAGTTAAAAATACCTAAAAATAATTTTAAAATTTTGGGAAATAAAATAGTTATTGACAGGAGAAAGAAAAATATATATTATGAAATATATATTATATATATTTATGGGCAAAGCTTAATGATAAATGTTTTGAAACTGATGAGCATACTGAATCACACTTTATTCTCAACTTGGTAAATAGGAGACAAATCGTTAAATTGGCAACAATTATCTAAGATACTTTAATTTATTAACAAGAGAATAAATAATAGCCTTGCTAATTTCATGCACAGCATGAGATATGGAGTCAAATCCACACATAGAGACCCAATTGTTAATTTCAAGGTCCATCGGATATGGTGAAACTCAAAACAACAAAATTCACATAAAAATAATGACACTCTACAGAAGAGAAATTACTATTAAAATGTTGTTTAAATTAATACAGATGTTATGCTAATTTATTTCCATTTCTTTCTCCCATGATGTTTACACAATATTCATATATATTCAATGTATTGTAAATAGGCACATGTAATATTTTAGTATGAGGAATAAAACTAAGATTTCTTTTATATTCTTTATTATTAAATATGTTTTATTTGCAGTATTAAAAGTTTACAGAAGAGTATACTTTTAAAATGTTTTTTGTAGTATATTTTTATGGAATACATGTTATATAAGGTGATTTTCATAAAACTATATTGTCGGTTGAGCATATTTCCCCTCATACATTTTGTTGTAGTTTTTAGACAGCTTTTTGCCTTATTTACCAGTCTGACATTGAATTCACAAGTCTTTTGCCTGAATCTAGGCCCTGGCATTTAAAGTAATGCCTAGGATGTCCAGCTTTCTTCTGTCTTATTTCTATAACTTAACAGAAATACATATGAGATCGTGTCCTTAGGATTTCTACCCTAAATGCACAATCTGAATTTTATGAGAGAACTAAAACTGAGGAGCATTTAATATAATAAATGGCTTGCAAATATCAGCATCATGAGAAATAATGAAAGTGTTAAAGAGTTGTAGACATATGGATACCAATTGTTCTAGCAAGCAACTATGATATATTTTAAGTTTAATTCAGCAATAAAACATAGTTTAGGAATATTTGAGGGTTATACAGTAAGATTTGGCTCCAGATTTAAAAAAGAAAACCTACATTACTTGAATAATGGAAAGTTAAAAGACATGGAGAAGATCCAATGACTACATTATCAGAGTTAATTTTCTTGAATTTCATATATATTTTTTCTTTTGCCAAGAAGACATATTTCCACTTCATTTACAAAGCATAGTTTTGTTAAATGTAGTTGATATTCCTTATTTTAATGCAATTTAAAAATATCTTTGTCATTTCTTTTTACCTTTTGTTGTTTCAAAGAGTTTCCTTTCATTTATTTAAATTCCCCTATTAAAAATGGCATCTGTTTCTGAATGATTTGAAGATTATTCTTTGTTTGTTTCCAGTTTTCAGATTTGGTTTCATAAACTATTTAAGTATGGCTTTAACGTCCATTGTCAAATTTTAAGAGTAGTCAGATATCCTTTATTTGACTACTATTTCAATCTATTTCTGTATTTTCTATCCTTGATATCTGGTGACACAATGAATGAGAACTTTTCACATTATCACTCAAGCACTCAAATCTTATGACTTTTTGTTTTCATGCTATTTCATTTTCATTTAGAAAATAATTGTTTTACCTTTAAATTTACGAGGACATGTATTACAATTTAAAACTTATTTAGTACATTTTGATCATTGTGTTTTTCATTTCCACATTTACTAATTTGTTCACATTTCCTCTGTTCAATTTCTTTAGTTAAACTATCTATGTTTCCAACATTTAAACTGTTCTGTAATTATTTAGAAAGTATTTATTTTATGGCCACTTCAGAACCTTGTCAAGTATTTCAAGCTCTAGATCTGTCTCAGACTATATGGCAGTTGACTTTCTTTGAAATACAAGGTGATTTTTTTATGGTACTAGATTGGAATTTGATTTGTTTTTGTGTGTGTGCGTTTGTGTATATATGTGTGTGTGTGTCTGTGTGTGTGCGTTTGTGTATGTATGTGTGTGTGTCTCTGTGTGTGTGTTTGTGTGTGTGTGCTTGTGTTTCTGCACATGCATAGAAGTCTGAGGACAACATCAAATGTTCTGTTCTATCACTTTCTATCTTATTCTCCTGAAATTGATCTCTGACTGAATCTGAAACTAGGCTAGTGGTCAGTGAACTCTCATGATCATCATGGTATGCCACCCCCACACCACCACAGCACAGGTGTTACAGGCACATGTACAAGCCCTCCTGTTTTGTTTTGTTTTGTTTTGTTTTGTTTTCTTTCTTTGCTTGTTTGTTTGTTGTTAATGCATTTTGGAGTTTGGGACTCAAGGTCTCATCCTTGAAACCTTGTTCACCAAGTGCCTTTCTTTACACAGAGCCATCTTTCCCACCTGGAATTTGTGGTTTGTTGGGTAATTGATTGATACTTGATATAGATAGAGTTTTACAATTTTATCTCAACCGTTTGATTATTGCATCAGGAAAATAAAGGAGAGATTTACTTTACTATTTTATTTTAGCAAATATCAGTAGTGTTTGTATCACAGATATCCTAGTACCATCTTGGAAGCTGCTTTTCCAATGATTTGATTTTCATAGACACTGAGGTGTTTGCTATTCTGGGTGTTTTATTTTAAATTCTCCTTTGGGAATTCACACAAGTCTTTTCTGATAGCAACTGTAGGAAGGAGCCTACAAGTCCTGGAACATTATATATAAAGTTCATTGTGGTTAAGAAATCTTTTTAAGTCTAGCTTCCAAGTATCTTTCAGAGCATGGAGGTAGGAATTTCATCACAGGAGAGTTTAAGAGAAATTTCCCTATTATTTTATTACTGTTAGAGTTCTGCTCCATGCTCCTTGCTCTGGTGTTATGATAGGTGTTGTGAGTAAGACTCTTGTCAAGTTCACAGGAGGAGATAGTATTATTTGAGTGCCATGATTACTATGATTAATACTAATTTGATAAATAGCAAATGAATGTATTGTTTTTTTAAATAATTCTGCTTATACATCAAGTGTATGTTTTTGTTTTTTTCTTTGTTTTTAAAATTTTTTATTCTGCTTTCTTTAGGTGTATTTCTGTCTGTGTTCTAAAGAGAGAGAAAGGAAGTCATGGAGTTGGGTTGGTGGGGAGGTGGGGGAGGAAATAGGAAGAGTGTAGGAGGGGATTTTTTTCAATAGAAATAAAAATGAAATAAAATGGTGTCAAACCATGTTAGGGTTTAAAAAATATTTAAGGGGATTAAAGTTTACTCATGAATGGACAATTTAATAACATTATGAAAAGTGTTTAGAGTTAGAGACAATGATCATCAAATTTAAACTAAGATGTAGAAAATTTTTGCAGTCTCCTACAAACTCTGTGGCTCAAACATTTACAAGCTTCATTCATTTACAATTTATTAAAAATGTCATTGGATTTATTTCATGCAGAAATAACAGCATAAACAAAAGCAGTACTCAAAAATCAATACAACATATCCAGAAAATTGAAGATAGTTTTGAATACTCACATCAGGGGAGTGACAATGAATACAGATAAAAGCAGATGTTGAGTCATCCAGACTACTCATGTCATCTTCAAACACATGTGTTTTAATCTTAGGAACTTAGCTATTTAAAGTGTCTATGTGAGAATGTTTTGACATAATTTCATCTGATGAAATGTGAATGTGGAAGACAGATTAGAGAAAGACATAAATTGAGATAAGGGGAAATGTTAGTCGGACAGTAGAACTATACATGAGAGATAGTCTATATGAAAGTAATGATAATAGATTTAGAGAAAAGGATGGATACAAAAGATAGTTCAAGTCTAATACATAGTACTTAGTGATAGGTCCAATGTGATGAGTGAGAGAAGAGAAAGCTACTCAGAAAAATTCTGATTTTCTGAATTGAATATCTAGAGAGTAGAACCATTCACTGAGATAGAAAGGAAATTTATGCATTCCTTTAAAGGACTTTGTTTTTACTGGGCACTCTTCAGTCAGAAATGAATTTCTTTGCCATTTGTGTTTTTCCATCTTTAAAAATATTATCTTTAGTTTAAGACATGTTGGAAATGGTTTCTATTAGATTTTCTTATTATTTGTATTTTCTCTATTTTTTATCTTCTCATTATGTACATTTCTGCATTATTACTTTTATATCACATTCCCTTTCTAACTTTATACAGAATTGTGTTGCATAACTATTTCAAATATATCTTACTATTTTTAGAAACTAGACCTCTTGAGAGCAGGTTATATCCTTAACACAATTACTCTCAGTGAGTATCTAGTACATATTTATTGAATAAATAAATGACTGAGTGAGTGAGTGAATTAATAAGTAAATTAGACTAACTCTAATAACTTGTATTCTAGAGGATTTGGGAGTAGTAATAAAATAATGCATTTTTATCAAATAATATTCTAAATATATATCACATAGTGATATATGGGAGCAGTTTGCATATAACATATGCACAGATAAACAAAAAAATAATAACAGTATTCCTGCCTTAGCAGTGGAACCAAAGAATTATCACTCCCTCAAGGAGTTTATTACTCTAGATAATGCTTTTATAGTTCTGACTTAAATGAGATGTATCAAGCTGTGTTTAGAAAGAAATACTCTTTTCTATGTAATCACTAAACTTAATGTGTTTAAGAAAGAAACTTTCTGTTTCTCTAAGATATCTGACAGGATATTTATGCAGTAAAAATCTATGTGTCTTAGTTTATGGTTATGAATTTTCAGGTATGACATTAAGCATTCCCTTTATTAGGACTTCTGGTGAGGATGGAATATAAATATATTCATGGTGGGAGGGAGGAAGGAAAGAAGGGGAGGGAACAAAATGTATAGAGAAAGTATATTACTCACATTGGAGGATATCCTTGCACTGACCTAGAAGTCTCCCACTAGGCCACTATGACAAATTCCAGTGAAGGGCTTAAACTTTCCCACTTATACAACTGAATTTAGGTTTCAGTTCTCTGATAGGGGCAAAATAAGTGTCTCTCCCAATAAAGGGCCATTAATCAACAACACTCTTACATTCAGGCATGAAGGAGAGAACATCTACAGGGCCTGAGCCAGGCCCACAATGTGTCAAGCACAAATCCTGCAACCTCCCCCTTCTGAGTCATGTCTGGACTTACCCAAACTTGCTCAAGTGTGTCCAATAATGGTAAAACTGAATCTCAGCCAATTAAAAGTATACTAGTGAAACTGCTGCTTGCTTGACCAATTAAGCTTAAGATGACCTAACTGTTCCTGAAATTCCCCTAGCTGTGCTTAAAAGGAGTCTGCATGTTTGGCTCAGGGTCACCACCATTTTGTACAGGTGTTTGAACCGCATGCTGGTAAATAAACACTCTTTGTTCTTACATACTATTTAAGCCTGGGGTCTTCAGTGTTTTCTTGGACCCTTACAACAGCACCCACATTGACAGTGTTTTGTAAAGTAATCCTTTAAATATGACACAGAAATCATAACATCTATCTTAATTTTAATGATAGCAAGGAATATTTGAGCAATCTCTTCACCATCAGTGACATGAATAGCTTAAACTGATTTTTTGTGTGTGTTTTAAGTACTACTTGACATAATTTCTGTTGTGTAATTGACTTTTCCTGTAGAGACAGAATCCATATATGTCTACTCACCATAGGCAAGTAGCTCATGATAGACCAAAGTGAAGACACCATCAAAAGTCCCACTTGGCCGAGTTACAGGATTTGGAAAAAAACAGTTTGGGGATGGTAAAGTTGGAAAGGGCTCTTATTGCACCCATGCTGAAGTTAGTAAGGCAAAGCTAAATTTATATTTTTTTTGTATTTCTTTATTAAGCATGTGTAGAGGTCAATGGACAAGTTACGGTAGTTACTTTCCTCCTTGCACGATGTGTATAAATTTTACTTGTAATTTCCATATTAATTATATTTATATTCATTAAAGGAAAATAATATTAATGGGTCAGTATATCATTGTTTAAATCATATTTTCATTTTCTATAAATTACTGCTTTATATACATTTGAGTGCATTGGCAACCATATCTTGCCTTGATGCTTCTTTTAATCTTTGCTGTAATTCCTTTGACTATGCCATGAATAGCTAGACTACCTGATCTCCCTGCTGTGATGAACTAAATACTTCAAAATCATTATTCAAAATAAATGTTTGGCCCTTTAAGCTTTTATCTGAAAAAAAAAAAGTGCCACTTGGAGAACCAACGATTTTTTCATTGAGGTATCTTACGGGAATGTGGTTGAGGGGTTATTTACAGGACCAGAAATGATGCTTCCAAAGAGCTGCGTAAATAAAGCTCACCCCAGCTCATAATAGCTGGAAACAGGAAGACCACTCCATTGCCTGTAGGGAGCTAGACAGGTTGGAAGTCCAATTTTCTTGTGTCTCAGTTTGTCTGAGGTTCTTTTTAGGCAGCTCAACTGGTTTTTGTTTCTTCTATGCAGTTTGGCTTCTCTCTGCATCTTCCAGGTGGCCGGGCTTGTCTGAGAGTGACTCAGCATTATTTACCATTTATATACTGTTTGAGCAAGGGCTCTAGTGAATCTGATCGGTTTCTGGGACTTTGTAAAGCTCTTTTGAGTTGTTTACTTCCTGCTTTAAAGAACTTCCCTGCAGTATTTTACCTCCTCTAAAATCACCCTGTTATTTCATCTCTCTGTAAACATCCTTCTTAAGAATTTTCCCTCCAAGATGAAAGGTTTTGATATCAGATAAAACTGATGCCCAACAATTTCTGAAGACTACATATCTGTATCTATTTTTTTTTGTTATTTCATGTGTTGACTGAATATGCCATCAGATATAGACTTGATGCATTTTAGAGAGCGAGTACTGTGGACTTAATTTATTGCTTACATACCCACATTGATATAAGATACTCATCCTTATGTCAAGAAAAACACTACAATCAATAAGCATTGCACTGTTTTTAATAAATAGTGATCACTCAATTCTAGAGACATACTTGCTCCCTTTGGCTTTCGGATTTCCTTCTAATAGGTGAAATTAATTCCACCAGAATTTAAAACTATAATCTGACAATAGAAAAAGTGTATGCTAATAATTTGTATCTCCTTCACAGAAACTGAATTTAGATGATATCAATTATCACAGTGGCATGAACAACTGAGTTACCAAGATGTAGACAATCATGTCAGTTATGTTGATAATTTATTGACAATTAAACAAAATATTTGATATTATAACAGTTATTTAAAAATATTCACGTTCATTGTTTCTTTAAAATTCTAAAAGGAAAAATTTTATTTTAATAGCAGTTTTATTATAGATTAATGGAGCTTTCTTTTACTTTGGGTATTTTTGATGTTTTAGTTTCATTAATCATATCTGTTCAATTTATCATACTTTCTAAGCCAGATTATTTAAAATTCTTTATATGAAATTTGTTTTCTGTCTAAATTACCCATGTTGTTTTTATTACACAAAGACTGTTCTCATTCAATATTTTATTAGCTTCCATTTTTCTTTTATGATATTTGTGAAGCCTTCCCCAAGTTATCAAGCAAAAGAAGTTACTGCTTCCTTTTTATTCCATAACAGTTCATGTTTACATACTTATGATATGTCCAATTTTCTTTCCCATAGTGAGTGTTGAATATTTTTTTCTATTATTCCTACATTCTACAATTGCATGAGAATTGTATAATTTCATGTTTTGTTATATTTTATTTTGGTTATTATTGTTGCTTTCCAATTCCAAGCTGCTCATGGCAAAATTATTTTTATTATTATCACTTCATTCCAAATAATTAGTAGATTGTTTGTTTAATTGTTTTATTATTTAGACCTAAAATGTGCCATACTCTGGATGTGTTATGATATTTTATGGAGTTTCAAATAGTTTTTGGATGTATTTAAGTATAAATTATAGGTAATGAGAGTGTTTGTTCCGCCTGATAATTCAGAAAACTTTTCAACTCACTTTCATCCTCTCCTTTTATACTAATGATAATTGGAACCAAATCTCACTCCAAAGTACAGTGAAAGGAAATAATAGAATAATTCAGTTTTCAGTAAAGGATGATATTTCTGTTTGGACAGGAAAAATATTTATTAAGTATAGAACAGAGCATTATGTGTCCTGACACAGATCCCTAGGAGTATCACATTGTGAACTCAATAAAAGGGCATGAAAAAGTTTAATTTATGAAAATATATGCTACAGTACATTTCACTTTAGGTATGTTACAGTAGCAATTATATAAGAAATGGATTATCTTTATTGAAAAAGTAAAGTCCATTCACAAGGTAGTATTTATAGTAATTCCATCTACAAATGTTATAGAAAAATCCCTTGGGATGGGTGCCATTACGAGTACCATGAGGTCTAAATTACACAAAATCATTATTTTGAAAATCAGGAATGTTAATAAGACTTAGATTAAAATTATATTTAGTAGAATTATCACTTGTTATGCATATATTAATAAGCTTAGATATTCCTAAATATATAAATTATCCTGTGCAATGTGTATAATTAATGTCATTTGTACATATGTTTTGAGAGTTGATCATGTTTAATTTTTCATCAGTCATACATTTTGGAATTCCTTTACCTAGAATGAATATGCAATTTTATCCTCATGTTTAGCTCTTTTGGAATACTTTTTGGACTGTCGTCAATCTTATATTAATTCTCTTAAAATTGTTTATATAATTTATTGTTCCCTTTCTCCCTATTGCAGGATGCTCTTTATTTTGAGAAAATAGACATAACGTAAAGGAAATGGAAAGTGAAAGGGAGGAGAGAAAAAGGTAAAATGAGATAGAAGGAAACCTAATTAATTTAAAATTATATTTGGAGATTGTCATCTTTTTATCTATTTCTTATTCCAAACAAGAAAAACTTCCATTGGTGCAGTTATTTAGGAATTGCAGAAAAATATATCTTTACAACTTGACAAGGAAGCAGTACAGTCTCTGCAAGCTTAAGAAAATATATAGCCAGGTTTCCTTATGCGGTTGCACTATGCAATCAATATTCTCAATAGTTGGACAAACAGAAAGCTAGGTCACTGAGATTTGCCATCATGATAAGAGGTTATACCTCTTGTATTTTTAGAGCACGCTATATGTGTGTGTGTGTGTGTGTGTGTGTGTGTGTGTGTGTGTGTGTGTGCGCGCGCGCACGTGTGTGTATAGTGTATCGCTATCAATATGAACCTAAAATATAGGTGTCTATGTTACAGAATGAAGTGATTCTGAAAATAAGACTAAAGTCTATGATAAATAAAGAATGCTAAGGATGCTAGATGCAGAGATCCATAGCCAGGCAACAGGCAGAGCTCCGGGAGTCCAGTCAGGGAAAGAGAAGAGGGATTCTATGAGCAAGTACATTAAGATCATAATGGGGAAACCTGCAGAGACGATCAAACTAAACTAGTGGGAACTCATGAAAGTTGGATCAATACCTTTGGAGCCTGCACGGGACTGGGCTGGGCCCTCTGTGTGGGAAGACAATTGTGTAACTAGATCTGCTTGGAGGGGACCCTAGCAGTCGGATCAGAATCCATCCCTGGTGCATGAGTGGGCTTTTTGGAGCCCACTTCCTATAATGGGACACCTCATGCAGCCTTGAGGTAGGGGAAGGGGCTTGGACTTGCTTCTATTGGATGTGCCTTGCCTTCTTGTTGGGGGAAGATGAGGGTGGGTAGGGAGGTGGAGGCTGGGAGGAAGAGGGAAGAGGGCATCTTTGATTGATGTGTAAAATGAAGGGAAAATTTTCTTAATGAAAAAAATAAAGGATGCTAAAAATGCATACTCTTATCAGAAGCTCTATCCTAGTACAAACTGTAGGATTACTCCTACAGTTAGAGTTATTGTTTGAGTTTGTGTTAGAGTTATTCTTCCTTGCCCAATAGCACTCCAATAATTGCAAACCTATACATTACTCAAATCATTTAGTTCTTGAGATTTTATAATCAGAAAACTCTGTGTAATCATGATGCTGTAAAGAAGATCTTAACAATTCACTATAAACTTTTGTTCAAGTATGTTATCAAGTTCCCAGTTAAAATGTGCTACCCATATAGGTAGGGTAAAATTTCACAGTACTGCCTCTCAAGGAGATGTTACATGCTCCTTGTCTTAGTGAAATGCCATTTTATTCAAATAGACATTGAATCATTTCATGTTACTAAGTGATACTTTATTTTATATTTATTAAATTCATCAGAATTACACACATTTACTATTCTTTTTCTAAATATTGTTTGTAATAGCATTTATAAATGAAAGAAATTTAGATTTTAGATAGTAGCTGAATCTAAATTTTTCTGATATGTGTATTGCCTGTGCATGTGTACATGAATGCAGGTGCACATGCAGACCAGAAGAGGCCACAGATCTCCTGTAGCTGAGGGTAGGTCATTTTTAATTGCTAGACATGTTATTTAGAAACCTAAGTCATATCTTTTCTGAAAGCAGCAAGCACTCTTAACTGCTGAACTATCTCTTTATATGTATACATCTATAACTTCCTCTTTCAGTGTAAATGGAGAGGCAATGTTCCTAGAGAACAAATCCTGCAGTAATAAAAAGGAAATGATCATTTTCATGCAATTTTTAGAAACTTAAGGTAGACAAAAGCCATTTTATAAAAAAAAAATATAATGAGCAAGGAGTACTAAAGTAAATGCAAGAAGGGATGGTAAAGAAAAATAATATGTATGCTATAAATTAAAATTATATGCATTGGTGGCTTTCTAGTTATTAAATAAAATATGTGAGATGACAATCTGGAAAAGGGAAGGTTTGTTTTGGCTCACAATTTCAGAATTTTCTACTACACCACAGTTGGCCTACTGCATTTGGGCTTGTGGGGTGCTGTACAACACTGTGGGAAAACATAGACATGACAGGGAAGATTTCTTATCTCAGAATAGCATGTAAATAAAGAAAAGAGGAGAGAGAGAGAGGGAAGAAGAAATCAGTGATCTTCTTTGAGGTAATGTTGCAAATGACATAAAATGTCCCTGAAATCCTATCATTTAATTGTTCTATCTTCCAACAATCCAAAGCTGAAGAATGCATTTTTAACAGAAGAACTTAGAAAGCACTCATACCTAAGGTCTAGTCATATTAAAAAGGCAACACATGATTGCAAAATGAAATAATATTTTTTTAAAAAAATTTTTCTCTTCTTTATATATACTCAGAAATCACAAATCTAAGTAATTTATCTCTAGACAAGTATATAATCATTTCTTAAAAATGGAAACTAACAACTTAAAGAGTAGTGTGCCCAATTCTTTAGCGACCTTGAAAGAAAAACACTCAACTTCACATGGAAAACCAAGAAACCCAAGATAGCTGAAACAGTCCTGTACAATAAAGAGACTTCTGGCGGTATCACCATCACTGACCTCAAGCTCTACTATAGAGCTATAGTAATAAAAATAGTTTGATGATGCCATAAAAACAAACACAAGGATCAATGGAATCAAATCAAAGACCCTGACATAAATCCATACATCTGTGAACACTTGATTTTTGATAAAGAAGCCAGAATTATACAATGGAAAAAAGAAAGCATTTTTAATTTAAAGAAATGGTGCTGGCATAACTGGATGTTGGCGTTTAGAAGAATGCAAAAAGATCCCTGTCTATCTCCCTGCATAAAACTGAAGTCGAAGTGGATCAAAGACCTCAACATAAATCCAGCTACCCTGAACATGATAAAAGAGAAAGTGGGAAGTAGCCTTGAATGCATTGGCACAGGAGACTATTTCATGACTATAACACCAGTAACACAGACACTGAGATTGACAATTAATAAATGGGACCTCCTGAAACTGAAAAGCTTCGGTAAGGCAAAGGACACTGTCAATAAGACATATGACAGGCTATGGAATGTGAAAAGATCTTCACCAACCCCACATCTAATGGAGGGCTAATATCCACAATATATAAATAACTCAGGAAATTAGATATCAAAGTACCAAATACTCCAATTTAAAAATGGGGTATAGATTTAAACAGAATTCTCAAGATAAGAATCTCAAATGGCCAAAATACACTTAAAGAATTGTTCAACATCCTTAGTCATCAGGGAAATGCAAAACAAACTGACTCTGAGGTACAATCTTACACCTGTCAGAATGGCTAAGATCAAAAATTACTGATGATAGCTTATGCTGGAGTGGATGTAGAGCAAGGGGATAACTCCTCCACTGCTGGTAGGAGTGCAAACTGGTACAGCAACTTTGGAAATCAATATGGCAGTTTATCAGGAAATTGGGAATCACTCTACCTCAAAATACAGCTGTTATTGTAATTAATGAGGCAAATCCCATGTAGATTAGCTAGCGATCAAGATAGTTTTGTTTCAGGGATAACTTACAGAGTCACTGAGTGATCAGATACAGGAACCTGGAGAGAGAAGATTCAATCCAGCAGAGAATTCTGGCTTGGTCTCCATTCGGGCATCCAAGACTGTGAGCAGTCCAGAAGCAGAAGTAGAACAAAGGGACCAACATGTAGGCACCTCGAGTCTTAAGGGGCTCCCCCGAGCCACACCCTAGGGGGAAATCTTAGGCAGGTGTAGCATTTACCTGTTGTCACTGTAGGGGCAGTGTCCCAAGGCCAAAGCCTAAACAGCTATCCATTATATCTCTCCCTTTTTGTCTAAATAAGAAAGTTTTAACCTAATATAAAACTATTTACAATAGGAAGAAATTACCAAATATTATACAGAAAGACTAAAGGATAATAACCTAGACAAGATGAACTACACCAACAAGAACAACACCAAACTAGAAACACATGGTAAAATCCAGAGGAGTCTTGAGCATAAGTCAGTGGCATGTCACAGAGATCATTTCAAAAGATGTCTTATCCTGAAGAACCTGAATCTAATACTTAATACATTCTATCTGAGATACACAAAAATTGTAACTGTAACTACCTAGTCTTCAACTCCATCAAAGACCTGAGAAGGAATATAATAACACCTGAGAAATGGGAGAAGGTTGCAAGCAACTTTTGGGAGTCTTGTGAGAGTAGACAGAGACAGCTGGCAGCCTGGACAGTCAACTATAATCTTTCTGTATTGTTGGTGCATTTAGATTGGCTACAGGCCTAGAGTATCTGTCAAACCATTCTTAGAAGCAGATTTTTTGAAAGACTATCTTACCCTGTGTTGGTAGAGTTCAATAGTTGCTTTCTTTTTGTGTCCTGTTCGTATCAATGGGACAGTATTCATACTGTCAGCAGTTGAGGCAAGGGCAGTTTTTTGCCCAATAGGCCATTTGTATGCCAAGAAGAAGACAAACTTCTAAATGGAAATGTCTCAGAAGCCCAACATTCTCTTGGGATCATATCAGTGCTGCCAGGAGCAATTTTGTCTCACATCAACAGAATTCTAAGTTATCAAAACATTTAAATGCCATATTCTCTAGATCTATGAAGTGTTTGAAGACTACATATCTATATGACATATGTTTCTGTAAGTCTGAAGAATCTAACTAACATAACTATAGAAATAACAAGCATGAGTGACTATAACTCAGTGTCTTTTCTACTGAAAATAATTTAAAGACTAAGGCTTCACATAACAAGATAAACAGTCTATAAGCAAATGCATTGTAAGGACAATGACCTCAAGATTGTGACAATACACAAAATAGTTTAATCAGAGGTAGAAATGTATGTATAGTGCAATATACAATATAACAATGATCCTGAATATATATCAATATACAAAATATTCTGAACAGAGTTAGAAAATACATTCAGTATGACAAATATAATTTTATATTTGTATCAATATACAAAATGTTTCAAACAAGAATACAAATGTATGTACGTTACAACAAATATAGTTCTGTATTTGTATCAATATATAAATTATCTTAAAATAGGAATATTAAAATAGTTTGCATTTGTATCAATATACAAGCATCCATATCAGTATAAAAATAGTTTGCATTTGTATCAACATACAAGAATCAATATCAGTGCAAATTTTCTAAGGCTGATTGTTTCACTGAATTAGTGTGCTAGTAAATACAATAATCTACCTTAATATCTTATACTTATCCATTCACTTTCTTTTTTTGTAAAAGAGAATACTGAGTCCAAATTTTACTGTTCCACCCCCAACCCTACAACTATCCATTCATAACCCTGAGAAAAATGAAACATTTGGGAGAGGGGTGTCGTTTTCTTATAATTGCTTCCTGCTGTTAAAAGGGCGATGGTATCTTTGTGGTGTGCTGTAAGAAAACTTAGATTATTAAGTCTCAATAGGACTATCCTTAGAGTATGTAGCTAGTCTCAGAAATGGAAAAGATTGTCTGAGATTCTGGATAGAAGTGTAGTGTGATGGACCATCTCATCTTAGGACTCTCCTGAAGAGTTTTCAGTCCGAGGCTGATCCTGAGTCTTAAGTACCATGGCATCATTCTGGACTGAGTAGAGTTGTTGTTATTGTTGTTGTTGTGGGGCCCCATCTTTTTTTATGGAGACTTTAGAAATTGTTATTGGAGAAGTGATGGCAATGTCTTTCTAAAAATATGTTGCTCTGATTGATTGATAAATAAAGCTGTTTGGCCAATGGTGAGGCAGAATAAGGTTAGGCAGGACATTCAAACTAGGGGAAGAGAAGCAGAGAGCAGAGCTGGGCAGACGCCATTCTGCCGTCCAGAAAACAACATGTAAGGGCACACAGGTAAAGCCACGTGGAACCCTTGGCAACATAGATTCATAAAATGGGTTAATTTAAGATGTAAGAGCTAGCTAAGCCTGCCATGGCCATAGTTTAAAAATGATATGAGCCTCTGTGTGTTTATTTGGGTCTAAGCGGCTGTGGGAGCTGGGTGGGATCAGGACCAAAACCGGACAAACTTTCAACTACAAATGGTGCCCATACATGGTGGCAAGATTTTCCACCTAAAACTTGAGAGAACTTAAAAACAAATTCTAAAATTGAGCTAAGAGCAGCTTTCTACTTCATGTTTCATGTGGGCCGTGAGATGCCGCAGCATTCAGGCTTGAGCGCATCATGGCGGATTCCTGCCATGATACACAGT
>LZPO01087147.1:718992-738352 GCA_001675575.1 Neotoma lepida
AGGGGTTTTTCCTCTTTGAATCAAATTTTTATTAATTTTGTTGGTATCCATAGCTTTTTTTCCCTGTGGAAACAGAAGCAAAACCCCTTCTCCAACGTAGGATGTATCCTGGTTTCCATTCTGAGGTCAACACATCTTTGAAATAGACTGGTCGATTTAGTTCAGAAGTTTTGTCTGTTGTCCAGTGTCTCTCCACAGCTGTTGTTTCTTTCTCATCAGCATTGAGAAAATTCAAGGTTAATAAAGCATTATGCAATCTATTTTTAGGAGTCATTGTTACCTATTGTTTATTTAGCATCTCTTTTAACTGATTGGATCTTTTTATGACTGCTTGGCCTGTAGGATTGTGTGGTATACGTGTAACATGCTTTATAGTATAATAAGCACAAAACTGTCTCATTTTATTGGAGACATATGCTGGGGCATTATCAGTCTAAATTTGTACTGGTATTCTCAAGATGGCCATAGCTTCTAAAAGATGTGTAATCACAGAATCAGCCTTTTCAAAACTCATAGGAGTTGCCCATTGGAATCCTGAATAGGTATCAATAGTATGGTATACATACTTTTATCTTCCAAATTCTGTAAAGTGAAACACATCCATCTGTCAAATTTTATTTTTTTTGTATACCTTTTGGATTGCTTCCTGTAGGTAATGGAGTTTTGTTATAGAAGGAACAAGAAGGACATTTTCTTATAATTTCCTTGGCTTGTTGCCAAGTGATGGAGAAATTCTTCTTTAAACCCTTGTTATTTATATGATGTTTCTTATGAAATTTTGAGGCTTCTAGCACATTTCCTATTAGTAACTGATTAATCTCATCATTGCCTTGTGCTAGAGGTCCTGGCAGACATGTATGGGATCGGATGTGAGTTATATATAAAGGACGCTTTTTATTTTTGATTATTTCTTGTAACTGAATAAATAACAATGTTAGTTCTAACTCATGAGGGATAAATTCTGTAGTCTCAATATGTAAGACCACCCTTTCAGCATAATGAGAGTCAGTAACTATGTTGAGAGGTTCTGAAAAATCCATTAATACCAACAGAATAGCATACAATTCCGATTTTTGAACCAAATTATAAGGACTTTGAACCACTTAACTTTTTTTATTTGTAGCCTGCCTTTCCTTGTTTATTTACATCTGTATAAAATGTGTGGGCTCCAGATATGGGTGTTTCCTGCACAATATGAGGTAGAATGCAATCAGCTCTCTTTATAAGTTGAATTTTATCACTTTTGAAATATTTGCTGTTAATCTCTCCCAAAAAATTACTGCAAGCTCTTTGCCCAGGTTCACTTTCTGCCCATAATTTGTCAATGTCATCCTTAGTTAAAGGTATGACAATTTCTGCTGGGTCTATTCCTGCTAATTGACAAAGTTTCAATTTTCCTTTTAAAATCAAGTCAGAGGTCTTTTCCACATAAATTTTCAATTTTTTACTCTGTTTATTTGGTAGAAATATCCATTCCAATATAATATCTTCCCTCCACATTAGGATTCCTGTAGGAGAATGCTTAGAGGGTAAAATAACCAAAATGCAATCAAGCTTTGGATTAACACGATCTACATGTCCTTCCTGTACCAATCTTGGGCATATACCCAAAGATGTTCAATCATATCACAAGGACACTTGCTAAACTATACTCATAGGAGCATTATTCATAATCACTAGAACCTGGAAACAAACTAGATGCCCCTCAATGGAAAAATGGATAAGGAAAATGTGGTACATTTATACAATGGAATATTACTTAGCTGTAAAAAACAATGACCTCAGGTAATTTGCAGGCAAATTGATAGACCTAGAAAGAATCATTGTGAGTGAGGTAACCCAGACCCAGAAAGACAAACATGGTATGTTGCCAGGAGCCATGTGACTTCTTCAGGGATAAGGCCTGAGAATAGCATGAACAAATTCTCCTTGTGGCAGGACTCTGGAAAATCTGACCCATTTTTGACAAGGCCAATGGATAGTTTACTGCATAATTTTGGACCTGACCCCAGGAGCATGTGTGCTACTGCTCTCCTTGCTTTCATTATACAAACAATATTGCTGGTGCCTCTGCTTTCACTTTCTCAGAGCTATGGATAAAATAGGTATTACATAAAGAAAACATCCCCCTGATGACTCTGCTCTGGGTGATCTAGAGGGAATGTTGTAAAAAATATACCATGGACCTGATTCAGCTCCTAAAGCCTTTGATGTTTCAAGTGTGACTATAAATTCAGGCTTCTTAAGAACAGGATGTTGCCTTTCCAATGCACCCTGTGACTAGCCTTAAAGAGTCACAGAAGTTCATGATAATATTATAAATTTGTATAACTGTTCTGGAGAAAATGATTTTAACCCCAAGAGCCAAGGAAATATGCTAATAAATAAATGATGTCAAGTGTTAATGGAAATAGTCTAGGAAAAGGGATTAAAGCAGAATCATAGAAATCCACAATGCCCTCATTTCTAATAGCTGTGCCAATACTGTAGGAAGTTGAGAGGAAGGAGACATGAGAAAAAGGGATAAGTAGTACCAACTGTTGAGAGTAAGCTTTTAAGTTATGTAGTTTACAGGATGATAGGTTAAAAGCTGGTATATCCCCATAGGAGATAGAGTAGTACAGAATGTAGAATGAATTGATTCACATTCGGCTATTGAGTTGATTGTGAGACTTGGATTTTACCAGAGGTGAATATTAACCATTAGAAGCAAAACTCTCTTTCACTTTGCATGATGCTGTAACTCCAAATGCTGCCAACTGGGCACACTGTTCTATCTGTAGGTGTGCTTAGTTAGAAAACTTCCTTTGTCACTTAAAATACTGCTTATGCTTCCAACATTAGAGCTATGAGTCAAGTAGGTAATGGTTACCAGTTGGAAAGTTGGAGGACGGAAGGGAATGGGGTAAAGGAAAAAACTGGCAATTAATGTAACCGTTATTAGAAACATAGGAAATAAATTTGATTGTAAAACTGTTCATGCAAATTATTGAAATAGTATAAATAAAAACAACCCAGGCTATCTGGGGCCACTTGTTTGAAACAGGTGGTCATAGTTTCTCTGCTCTGCCGACTTCTCACATCCATTCCAGGTCATGGGACCTGTTTGGAGCAAGGCTTCTTGCAGTATGTACTCAATCCACAGCTCCAGAGAGGCTAGATAACAAAGAAGGCATAAAGAAGGATGCATGGACTTCCCTGGGAAGGGGAAATAGAGGAGATCTCCTGGGTAAACTGGGGGTGGAGGGGAGGATGGGGAATGAGAACTTGAGGGAATGGGTTGAGTGAGCTGGGCTAAGGAGGCATGTTGGGGGCTGGATGGAGGAGGAGAGTAATGAAAGAAACATCTTGATGGTTGGGCATTTCAGGGTTAGTGAGAAACCTGGTGCCAGGGAAACCCCTAGGAATCCACAAAGATGACCTCAGCTAAAACTCTTAGCAACAGTGGAGAGAGTGCTTGAACTGGCCATCTACTGTAATTAGATTGGTGACTACCCTAATTGTCATCAGAGTGCCTTTATCCAGTAACTGATGGAAGCAGATGCAGAGATCCACAGCCAAGCACTGGGCCAAACTCTGAGAGTCCTCCTGAAGAAAGGGAGGAGGGATTGTAGGAGCCAGGAGGGGTCAAGGCCATGATGGAGGAACCCACAGACACAGCTGACCTGAGGTTTTGGGAGCACATGTACTCTGGACCAACAGTTAGGGATCCTGAATGGGACCAAACTAGGCCCTCTGCAAGTGTATAACAGTTGTGGAGCTTGGTCTGTTTGTAAGGCTCCTAGCAATGAAATCAGGACCTGTCCCAGGCACTTAGCTCTCTTTTGGGAACCTGTTTCCCATGCTGGATTACCTTGCCCAGCCTTGATGCAGAAGGAGGAGCTCGATTGGTCTTCCTCAACTTGATGTGCCATGCTTTGTTTAAGCCCATGGTAGGCCCACCCATTTCTGCATGGTGATGGAGGAGGAACGGATGGGGAGGCAGGTAGATGGGAGTTGGAGGGGAGGGAACTGGGGGAGAGGAGGGAGAGGAAACTGGTCATTATGTAAAATAAATGAAAAAATTCTAATTAAATAAAAACAAGTAAATAAACATTTAAAAAATAAAAATAAAAAAGAATTGTGCACCTATATAATCCAATTCCAGCATATGGAGACATCGTGGCTTAAAGCTTGACACCCTAGTTGCTACATTAAAAATTAAACATATGAATGGATAAGCTTATTTCATATGCACATAATTCATCACTCTTACAATGGGAAATGTAATGCTAAAATATAGAAACAGTTACATAAGCCAAACAGAAAAATATCAATTTACAAATAGTAATAAAATCTAAGACCTGATAAAAATGACAACATGAAAGACGATGACAAAAGGAAAAGATATTGAATATTGAATCCTGGAAATATCACTTAGAGTACATAATATAGGATACAAAACAAAATAGGGTTGCTATTGGCACATGGACAACCCACCTATTTTCACATCCATCAAGAACACTGAACCTCCCTCCCCTAGTAACCATCAAATACCAATAGACCCTTACCGAGGTTTTCACTTTCATGAGCCCCTCTGCCATCTATCTTGTAATTTATGCTGAATTGGTTTTATGCAGACCTTGTGTATGTAGCCACAGCAGGCATGAGTTCCTGTGTACAACTGCACTGTCATATCCAGAAAACTGTTTTGCAGCAGTTTTGGCTCTTATACTATTTCTGACCCTTCTTCCACAATGTTCTCTGACCTCGAGTTGAAGCACTATCATCTAGATATTCAGTGTGGTAAGGGGATATGGAAGGAATTGTGGCAAAGGCATCAGGAATGGATTTGACCAAAACATATTGTATACATGTATGAAATTCATTCTCTCTCTTTCTCTCTCTCTCTCTCTCTCTCTCTCTCTCTCTCTCTCATTTTAGAAGAGATTTTTTTCTCTTATTCTCTCACGCAGTACATCCAACTGCAGTTTCCCATCCCTCCATTCTTCCCAGTCTTCCTAGACACTTTCCCTCTCCATCAGATCCACTTCTTCTCTGTTTCCATTAAAAGAGAGCAGGCTTTCTATGGGTATCCACCAAACATGGCTGTGGGGCGGCTACCCACCAACTCCTCAGTTCCCCAGAGTTTTCTTGGGTGTGAGTAGCGAGAAATATTAGATAGAAGGATTTTAGATTGTGGAGAAAAGATAGAAATACAGGATAGCCTCGAGAGGGCCCGGAACCTATTTCACCAGCCCCGATTGTCTTTGCCCCAGGGTATTTATAGAGAAGCTAAGGGGTAGAGCAAAAGACCTTCCACCAGCAAAGCCATGTGCAGACAATCTCAGACACCTGCACTCAGGCCCATGGTCCAAATCATCCTCTCTATGCAGACCTGCTGGGTAAAGCCACAAGGAACCTGAAAATGGGCCCCCACACATGGCCTAACAAGATACAGTAAGACTGGGCACAAACCCTCTTATGGAGGCTGGAGGAGGCAAACCATTAGGAGGAAAAAGGGCCCAAGAACAGGCAAAAGTCAGAGACACACCCTACTGCCACTGTTAAGAGTCCCAAAGAACACCCAGGTATACAACCATAACATCATATATGCTGAGGTCCTAGCTCAGACCCATACAGGGTCTGTAATATCAGTTCAGTCTCTTTGATCCCTTATGAGCTCTGCTTAGTTAACTCTATGGGCTATACACTCCTGGTGCCTTTGACTTCTCTGGCTCCTACAATACTTCTCCCCCTCTCCTGTGAGGTTCCCCTGGCTTTGCATAGTGTTTGTCTGTGGGTCTCTGCATCTGCCCCCATCAGTTGTTAGATGACACCTCTATGACTACAATTAGGCTAGGCACTAATCTATGAGTATAGCAGAATATCATTAGTAATCATTTATTTTCTTTTTTTCCACGATCATGTTCTCTCCTGGGTCTTTGAGCTGTCTAGCCTGTGGTTCCTGGCCATCCAAGCTGTGTCAGGCTTCCCCTCATGACCTGGACCTCAAGTTGCATCAGTCATTAGGTGGCCACTCCCACAAATTCTGTGCCACCATTATCCCAAAAAATGTTGGAGGCAGGACAGATTGTAGGTGGATTGTTTTGTGGCTGGGTTGGTGTCCCAGTCCCACTGCTGGAAGGCTTGCCTGGTTATATAAGATAGCTGGTTCAGACTATACCCTATTACTAGGATTCTTCACAAAGCTAATTGTAGTTTTTTTCTTTCTCTTTGGGGGCCTGCCACCAAGCTGCCACATAAATACATGGAGACTTATTCTTACTTATGAATGCTTGGCCTTAGCTTGTCTTGTTTCTAGCCAGCTTTCCTAACTTAAATTATCCCATCTACCTTTAACTACATTCTACCTCTGGGCGTTTTACCACTCTTCATTCTATATATCTTGCTTTCTCATGGCTGGGTGTGGCTGAGTGGCTGGCTCCTGGTATCCTCCTCTCCTTTTCTTGTTTCTCCCTTTCTTCCCTCTTGAGCCTAGATTTCTCCTCCTATTTATTCTCTCTGCCTGGCAGCCCTGCCTATTTCTCTCTTCTGACTAGCTATTGGATGCTCAGTTCTTTATTAGATCAATCAGGTGTTTTAGGCAGGCAAAGTAGCACAGCTTTACAGAGTTAAACAAATGCAACATAAAAGAATGCAACACTTCTTTGTATCATTAAACAGATATCCCTCAGCATAAATGAATGTAAAACATCTAAAGTATGCCACAGCTAGTAACTCTGAAAGATTCCAGGGAGTTTCCACTGCACAAGGTTTCCTCATTGCCCCCCAACCCCTGCCAACGAGATCTTTGAACTAGAAAATGCATATAGTATATTTGGATTATGGTTTTCACTCCCATTTCCTTCAATATCCTACCCACATACCTACTATCCAACATCATACCTTCTTTCTTTCTCTCTTTCTTTAGAAAACAGACAAATGAAAATGCAAACAAATCTGCATGTTTTAAAAATAATCCGCAGAAAGCACAAGAAACACACACACAAACATAAAACACACAATAAGAAAACATAATATATAAGCAAACACAAGATAAAAATGTCTCAAATAAAGTAATATTAAAAAAAACCCACCATTGAGTTCCTGTTGTGTTGGCCTTCTACTGCTAGGCGTCAGCCTACCCGTAAGTGTGGTTTACACACCCTGTGATACCACAATGGAGAAGTTGATTTTCCTTTTGCAAGTGGTTGTCAATTGGAGAAAAGCACCCTGGTTAGGGATGGGAACTCGTACCCATCTCAGCACTGGAACCCTGTCTGGCTTGAATCTCTCCAGGTCCTGTGCATGTTCCTACAGTCTCTGTAACTTCATATGTGCATCAGTAGTGTTACATATTGGCTTTTAGAATCTTTCTGACAACTCTTCCTCATAGTTCCCTGAGCACTGAGGGGAGAGGTTTGTTGAAGACACCCCATTTAGGACTGAGTATCCCAAGGTCTCAGTCTCTGAACATTGTCCACTTTTGTGGGTCTCTGTATTAGTTCACAAGTACTACAGGAAGAAACTTCTCTGATGATGTCTGAATGAGACACTGATCTATGAATATAGCAAAATGTAATTAGGAGTCATTTTATTGCTATATTCCTTCAGCAGAAATATAGTATCTGGCTTTCCCCTAGGAATATTGTCTGTCCACTTTTAGGTTCTTAGCCACCCTAGAAGTGTCAGGCATGGCTTCCATCTTGTGGAATGGACCTTAAATCCAATCAGATATTGCTTGGTTACTTCCATAAGCTTTGTGCCACTATTGCACCACCGTATCATACAGATAGGACACAGTTGTAGAACTCAGGTTTTGAAGCTAGGTTGGTGATCATCTTTCTCCTCTGGTGGCATACAGAGTACTTTCCATTACCATGAACACTAGTCAATAGTGGTCAAAATTCTATCTAGGCACCAGCTCTACTTCATGTGTTCAATGAGATACATGTTTTCTTCAGCAGTATTGATGTACCATCAGTTTATGGAGAGCAACTGATATCCTTGCCAATAGCTTGAGTTTTTTTTTTTTTCTTTTTTTGGTTCTCCATACTGATTTCCAAGGCTACCAAATTTGTATTCTCACCAACAATCAATGAGGATTTCTCTTTCTCTATAAGTTTTTAAGTATATGCTGTCTGCTTTTGTATTATCTTAACCATTCTGACTGGGTTGAATCAAATCACAAAGTTATTTTAATTAGTGTTTCCCTAATTGCTAAGTATGGTGAACACTTTTTTTTGGCATATTTCTTAACCATTTTTATTTCTTCTGTTGAAAACTCTGTGGTTAAATCAATAGTTCATTTTCTCAATTACCTGTCATTTTTTTCTTTAGTTCTTTGTATATTCAAGATATTAATCCTCTGTCAGATATATAGCTGGCAAAGATTCTTTATGATGCTATGTGTTTTGTTATTTGCTTATTTGTTTCCTTAGTGGTACAGAAACTTTTTAATTTTATAATGTCTCAGTGTCCACTGTTGACTTTAATTCCTTGGCAAATTGAGTACTATTCAGAAAGCCCTTTCCATCTCATAGGGTACTGTATATTTTTTTCCTTCTAGAAGTTTAACTGAACAGATAGTTCTCAAAACAAGTTCTCAAAACATGCAGCTAAAAACCAATTTCAAAATACTCATCATCCATATCCATCAGATAAATATATATTCAAACTATGGTATTATTCCATGTCACTCCAGTCCGGATGACCATCTTCAAAAATACAAAAGAAGACAAAGGTTGGAAGAGGGGTGAGGACACTGTTGATAGTAGAATAAACTATTGAAGTGATCCATAAAATAAATTAGGAGGTTTTTCACAAAGGTAGAAATAGATCTACCATATTATCTCATTTATATCATTCCTGTGCATATATCTAATGAACTGTATGTGTTACTACTATGATAAAATAAAGACTTTATATCTCACTACAGATATGCTTGCACATCCATATCCATGTTTGTTTCTGTTCCATTTGCAAAAGTTAAGAAATTGTTAACAAACAATTATATTTACTTGTTTTCATGCTTTTTACTCTTTGCTTATTTCTGGGGCCTGCCACCCAGCTGCCGAATAAATACATGGAAACTTATACTTTCTTATTAATGCCTGGCCTTAGCTTGACTTATTTTTAGCCAGCTTTTCTTAATTTAAATTATCCCATCTATCTTTTTTCTCAGGGCTTCTACCTTTCTCTATTTCTGTATATCTTTTCTTTCCTTCTAATTTCATGTCTGGCTATGTGGCCAAGATTTCTCCTCTTATCTATTCTCTCTCCACCAGCCCTGCCTAGTTCTCTCTCCTGCCTTGCTATTGGTCATTCAGACCTTTTTATTAGACCAATGAGGTGTTTTAGACAGGCAAAATAACAGTTTCACAGAATTAAACAAATGCAACATAAAAGAATACAACACATCTTTGCATCATTAAACAAATATTCCACACTATAAACATATCTTCAACTATATTCCATAACAATCAACTCATGAATATGTAAGTACGATGTGATGAGTATTAATAATTTTACATTATTTCATTATGTATATTTACCAACATTATATTAGCATGAACAATATTATTATTAAATTCACACTCCATTACTCTTTTGTATCTGCTTCTCACTCATGCCAACACTCTTCTTCCCAATTAGATGCCTCATAACCTCTCTTCCATCCCTCCTTTCCATTCTCTCCCTTTCTCTTTGTATGAACTTAGAGATCTGGCAAATCTTTTAAATTTTATGCTTTCATTTGTAAAACGATGCAAGTGGAGCACCCAAATCAAAGGGCTATTATAAGGATATAATGAAAAATTGAATGCAAAACATTCTAAAGCATCTGTCATATAATAAACTATAATTACAATTTTAATTACCAGAGTATTAGCTACACAAATGTTTCAGTTTATGAATATATATAAAAGAACATATGACATAGCCTGACAAAACACATACATCAAATTATTTGTTTGTTTAAAATATTTATGGATTCTTATTATCTTTCTGTGTATATGCACATGTGATTTAGAAAAAATGCATTTTTTTATTATTTTACTTTGGAATGAATATCTTGGCTATACAAATAATTATCTGAACCACTGGATTCTGAACTTTGGACAAATTATTTAAATCCCCTTGCAAATATTTAGTGATTCAAACTAAGATATAAAATTTAAAATTAAATTAAAGAGCAGGCTCAGTGGTTAAGAACACTTGCTGCTCTTGTGGAAGATTTGCATTTGGTTGTCAACACTCACATGGTAGTGAAAAACAATCTGTAAATCAAATTTAAGGTGATCCAATAGCTTTTTCTGGCTTCTGTGAGCTCAAGGCATGTACATGGAACACACACATATGTTCAGAAACTCACATAATCATATAAGATATAAATACATATTTCCCTCTCATATATGGATGCTTGCTTTGATTATTTAAATATTTTCATTTAACTTGGAGTACCAATAGAAGTCAGGAAAACAGTAAGGGGCCATGGAGTGGGAGAATTTTCAAAGTAAGGAGGTTAGAAGATAAGTGGTATGAAGAAAGAATAGAGAGTAATGGAACAAGAATTGGTTAGTGGGGTGGGGCATGGTAGGGCAGGGTAGAGGAGGGAAGAGATAACTCATACTAAATTCCTTTCAAAACCCCATATGGAATAATATTACTGTATAAAATTCCTAAAATACAATCATATGTACATATTAAAAGAGTTTATTTGTGGCTACCTTTTACTAACAGGGCAATGCCTCTCCAAGATACCACAGACTATCAGATAAAAATCTCAGTGCCAGAGATGACTTATCTCTCTAGGAATTATTGGTCACTTGGGTCCCATAAAATCCAAATATGATAGGCACTTGGTTACCATCTAGATCTTAATGATACAACACTTTCATGAGACAATACATACTCATACACATAGTTGTTCATAGCATTTGGTTATGTTTTTTCCACTGTTGCCACACTAAAGCATGCAGGTACCAAAGTAACTACATTAAAATATTTTAATGGCAGAGAGATTATATGTCCATATTGTATTAACAAAAATGTATAATCAAAGTCTCAGCCTCTTTCAGGGATGAGAAACTTTACAGGCTGTCCAATGCAAAGTAGTCAGCCTTGAAACAATGTACATACAAACAATAAAAAGTTTCAGCAGGCTGTATTTGTATATTATTCATGTATACACATAGATGCAAATATACATGCATGTAACAATAGTAAACAATGAAAAAAAGCTATCAACTTGGGAGTTTGGGAGAACATGGGAGGCGTTTGAGAGTATGTTGTTGAGAGGGGTTGGTGGGAGGAAATGGAAGGGGAGTTATCTAATTATATTTTAATTAAAAATATTAAAAATAAAATTAAAAATAAATGAGTAGTTTTCCTTTGTAAAAGACTTACAGATATACAGTATACTGAGGCAAAACAGTCTCCATTTCCTACTTAGGAGGAAGATTAGGTAGAAGTTTTAGCCATTCATATAATTTTGAGAATCAGTATGTCAGCATTCTTTCCTCTTTGTCCTGTGCTCATTCTGAAGGATCTATGACAAAATCAAGTTTCATTGTTCTAGTGGGATACTCTAGTTTGTTACATTACACACTTTTTTTGAAACCCAGATACTCTTGCTGGCAGCTGAGGCAGATAAATCTGTCATGGGGTGTGCTTCAAATTCCAGATCTTAGTTTCTTGAATCAGTGTCATTCATGATTACAGTAATAATAAGACAAAGTTGAAGTCACCTGCTCAGACCTCTCTTCCCTATTAACTGTTGGGAATTGGATCTCCATGGTAAAATTTTCTACAATGAAGATAGTCACTTTGCCAACTTGATAAATTGTAGCCCCAACTGGCAGGACCATTTACCTTTCAGTAAGCACAAAATGACAGATATTCTGAGAACACAAACTATAATGTTTTCACCTATCACAGATGGTTCCTCTTGTAAACACAACAGAAAAAAATTAATAAAAGTTGAAGGTTGTGCACAAAATAAGCCCAATAACTGACATTTTTTCAGTTAACCTGTTACTGAAAAGACCTAAATGAATACCGAAGAAGCATTTAAGAATGACAATTTAAAAAATCTAGTAACACCCTAAATAATTTTCTATACACTTTAGATTAATTTAACTTTTTTCAGTCTGTTATTATTTGAAAATTATTTTCTTTGATATTGCACTAATTTCCAATCTTAACATTAACATTTACCAGTACTTTGTACAAATATTCTTTTTATAAGCTTGTCCCCAGTATAAAGTACTCATTATATTATTTGGCACTAATATCTACCATGAGTATATTATAAAGAGACAGAAAGATGAGAAAATATTTTAACATATTTTAAGTATACTCATTTTCAGTTTTTCAGATTTATTCTTTGTCATTGTTATTTGTTAATTAATTTGTTTGTTTATTTTATATCCAGGATGCAGTTTCCCCTCCCTCTTCTCCTCCCAGTCCTTCCCCCTCACTCCTCTCTGTTTCCACCCTCCAATCCCCTCCTCCTCTCTTTCTGTTCAGGAAAGGGCAGGCCTCCCATGAATATCAACAAAACATGACTTACGAAGTTGCAGTGACACTAAGCACCTCTGATTTATTCTAAATATACTCTTTTACCTAATTACTAAATAGAAACCGTGATATCTGAGTAACATTTTGAAAATGTTCATTCCAAAACTGATGATAAATTTTCCCCCTTATAAGCTAATGTATAATTATAGACAAAATTTTAGTGTTTTCCACCATTATTTTTTTCAGAATTTTTATTTTGTATGTATGACTGTTTTGCCAATGTATGTATGGGTACCTCTTAGATGGCAGACACCTGCAGAGGCCAAAAGAATGTATCAGATTCCCGGGAACCCGGGAACCAGGGTTTACAGATAATTTAGAGCTGCCATGTATGTATGTGTTGGC
The DNA here is from genome assembly GCA_001675575.1 of Neotoma lepida. Classification (NCBI taxonomy): domain Eukaryota; kingdom Metazoa; phylum Chordata; class Mammalia; order Rodentia; family Cricetidae; genus Neotoma; species Neotoma lepida. The sequence continues at coordinate 731,899 of LZPO01087147.1, forward strand.
AATCAAAAGTAGGTTCTATGAAAGCCCAGCCAGTGTTCTTTATATTGAGCTGTGTGGACTATAAGCATTAGTAATTAATTCTGATTACCAATAATACGTTGGTATCTCATCAAGGAAAGAATGAAGGCACTTTGCCCTGGAGTCATTTAACTAAGAGTACAGATTTGAATTCTCTAGTTCACATCCCCTGTGTATCCCATCCTCTGTGTGTCTGCTGCTTGACTCTGAATCTGTGCCTGCATCTATATTTTTGCCTGTTTCTTTGTGTGTTCTGTTCTGGCTGTTCTGGCCATGTCATTCTGTCTGTCTGTCTGTCTGTCTGTCTGTCTGTCTGTCTTGTGTGTGAATGCCTGAGTCTTTGTGTGAGTATCTGTCCCTAACAATGGGCTTTGCTTTACATATGTGGAACAACATAGAAAACATCTCATGGGGGGAGGAATATAATACAGAGTGTATTTAAGTCACTGGCTCCAACTGATCCCAACTGCCTTGGAAAAGAATCATAATCGTTTGTCAGCAAATGTCCATAAATGTTGCTTTCAACCTTCATGCTAGATATTGTTAGTTGCTTTCAGCTTCTGGAACTGCAGCTTTCAGCAAATGATATACATGCATTATCTGGGTCAGAGGCATGGAAAAATACAGGAATTAAGATTATACCTATATATTAGCTTAGGTTATGAGTGTTGATCACATAGGAAATCCAAGGCAAGTGAGGTTGATTGTTACATTGTTCTCTTAACTGCAGGTTAAATGTGCATGTTTAAGTACACAATAGGATAATGGTCTTAAGTCTTAAGTGACATCAAGGTGCATTGTTAACTCTGGTTCTAAAGACAAGCGAAAGCTGCAGGCTCTTAAAATGTAAATGATATTTTCATAATATTGCTTTACCACATTGAGCTGTCTCTCTAGGTTTAATTTCTGCTATTATTAACAAATGCATTTAAAAGTTTTTCTGTCATTTAAAATTCTAGGTTAAAGAAAGTATCTTCAAACTCAGAAATTTTCAAGACTCATGAATATACATTTACTTTATTTCCATTGCAAAAATTATGTATCCAGAGAAATTCCTTTTATTAAACTTATGTTAATAACAATGTGTTGATAACTCTTGCCACAGTGCTGTTCAGAAGATCTCTGGAACTTATCTTATATAATTATTTTTTTTAATCTACGAAATAGCAACTCCCACTTTACCTCCTTTTATTATGAATTTAAATATTTTGATGCCTCATATATTTTGTCTTTTATAGTACTTTGTCTTTTTGTAAGTGGATAAGGTCACTTAATATGCTGTCTTCCAAGTACATCCCTGTAATTGAACATGACAGTAATTTAAGCCTTCTAAAAATGAACATTAGTCCTTTGAACATGGTGTATACTTTCACCCACTCAGTCACTGGTAAACATTAAGCTTCTTTTCACTCTTTCTCTACTACTAATAATGCTGCAATGAACATTAGAATGTCTATAAATTCTGAGATCATAATTTAGTACTTTGGATATACACTCTAAGTTAGTAGTGAAACTTAATGATAAAAGTGGAATACCCAAGTAAAAGATGGCAAAGTTCATGAATAGACATTCAACCAAAGGAAGAAAAACACAAATGGATAACAGATTTGTGAACATATATCTCAGAGAAAAACCACAGAAATCTGAAAGAAAGATAGAACAATCTTTCTTAGTCAATTTTCTGTTGTATTAAAGTAACATAGATGGAGTAATTCACAATGAATAGATATTTACTCATCACACATCTCTGGAATCTGGAAAGCCAAAGAGCAGGGCTCTATTAATTGATGAGGAATTCTTGCTGAAATCTTTGTTGGTAAAGGTTATCACATTTAAAGACAGAGCAAATGCTGTATTTTGAGTTCTCTTTAATTTCTTAGAAACCCACATTTACCGTTAAGGTGGCCTTAACCTCAAGTCCTTATCTAATCTTAATTTCTGTCCTAATAGTCTCACCTTTGAAGAATATTAATATATGAAGTTAGAGGTTTGATTTCAAACACATGGAATATTTGAGGGTAATATTCCAAATATATCTTTTTATATCTCCACCAAATATCTTCTTTATTAAAAATGTATTATTTTATTCCAATTATTCAAAAGTTTAATTCTATTTTTAAGAGGGAAAATGATGTTTAATTATAAAAGACACAATTAACAGTAGATATGTACCAGGTAAGAAAATCTGTGCATTCTATTGTAACAATGAACTTTATAAAGAAAATATTCAAAAAAGGGAATGATTTGAAGATATCATACTCAGTATGAGGAAGGCTGGAGAAGGGAAGAAGGGGTGCATGATGGTATGTACCTTTAATCCCATCATTCAGGAGGCTGATGCACTAGAATCACCATCAATTCAAGACTATGTTGGCTTACATAGTGAGTTCAAAGCTAGCCTGAATTACATAGTGAGACTTTGTCAAGAGAGTGGGTGTGAGTGGGACAAAATAAATATGAGCGCAGATCTTATGGTACGATATATATTGAGCTTTGTACATTTGTAAAGAGTGTATCTTTTTACATACACATGAAGCATTCACAAACATTAATTATTATAAGTGCCTGATATGGCCAGCAGAATGAAATCAGTACAGGTTGGAGGGAACCACAGCACAACTGAAGCTGTGACAGTTTTATTGAGAGCAATCAGACATTTTATATGCTTATCAGAAACAGAATATAATGGCATTTGCCAGGATTAATACAATTGTAGTTGTCAGGATACAGTGAAGTTTGTTTGACAGGACAATTGGTCTTAAACATTAATTTAATGTACCCTGTATGATTTGCAAAAGTTTAAATCTGGCACTGAATCAGATGTCTATAAGCTGAGATAAATCATATGTGTATGAGAGACTTAAATTGTAATTCATTCTAGGGAAAATCCATTCATTTCAGCATTTTGTTGAATCAAAACCAAATCCAATATAGGACAGCCACAGGACATACTTCCCAACTCCCAAAAGGAGAACTGGGCAAATAAATGAACATATAACCTGAGGAACAACCAAGGATAATAGTAACAGCATGTAATGTTTTGAGAGTCTCTGATAACTTTGACCAACAACTCAAAAGAAGGTTTCTCATGACAGATGTTAGGGTTTTTGTTAGACACTCTTTGGTTCTTGGAGGGAACCGTGTCATCTCAGCTGGGAAAATTTCATGTTTATATTTATTCACCTTTTATGTATATTCTATGTATTTTCGGTAGATAGTTTATATTATGATTCTTTATGACGTTTTCAAAGATCTTTACAGTTACTTTGCCCTTCTCTCTCCGTTACATATCTCCCTTCAACCCGTTTTTCCATTTACCCCATCTTATGTTTGTATCTTGACTTTCTCCTCTTTTGACTCTCTCCCTCATCCCTTCAACCATGCAATGGTCCCTTTATAATTTCCTGGCTTCTGCAGTTGCTCATGGATATCTATTCATATCTGAAGATTTAGAGCTAGGAGCTTCGGATAAGAGAGAACATGTGATGTTTTTCTTTCTGGATCTGGGCTAGCTTACTCAGTATGTTCTTTTCTATTTCTTTGCATTTCCTTGCAAGTTTCATGATTTTATTTTTCCTTATAGCTGAGTAGTATTCAATAATGTATATGTACCACATTCTTATTAGTTCACCAGTAGAAGGAAAATTAGATTGTTTCCAATCCCTAGCTATTGGGAATAAGGCAGCAAGGAACATGGCTGAGCAAGTATCTGCGGAGTAGGATTTCAAGTAACTGAGTCATAGGGTTCCATTTTCTCATAATTTCCTAAAGTATTTGTTGGTGGTTTCTTTGTTAGTATTTGCCAATCTGATGGGATAAGATGAAAACACAATGTTGTTTGGATTTGCATTTCCCTACTTAATAGGAACAATGAACATTTTTGAGGTATTTCTTAGCTGCTTCATTTTTCCTCTTTTGAGACTTCTCTGTTATGGTTCCAGACCTATATTTGTACATGCTGTTTGTTTTTTGATTCTGATTTTTGAGTTCTTTAGATATCCTAGCTGCTAATCCTTTGTCAGATGTATAGTTGGCATAGACTCCCCCATATTCTCCTGTTCTTTCTCTTCATAAAGCTGATTGTTTTCTAGGCTGTTCAGAAGCTTTTAAATTTCTTTAGGTCCTACTTGACAATTGTCAGCCTTAATTATTGGGCAAATGGAATCCTTTTCAGAAAGTATTTTCCTATTCCTATATCATGTATGATATTGCATAATTTTTCTTCTAGCAGTTTTAGTATAAGAGGTTTCACATTTAGAGTTTTGACCAATTTGGAGTTAGTTTGTGTGCAAGATGATATATATAGTTGTAAATTCATTCTTCTGCATGTCAACATCTTGTTTCCCCAGGACCCTTTGTTGAAGATGCTTTCTTTTCTCCTGCATCAATTTTTGGCATCTTTGTCAAATGGTAAGTTTCTAAAGTTTTGTGTTCCAATGTTGGGTCTTCTATTTTTTTTATCTTTCATCAGCAAGTATGTGTTTTCAAAACAAATTTTAATTAATTTTTAATCTTTTATTTTTGGGGATTATAGTATAATAACATCATTTACACCTTCCAAAAACCTTTACACACTCCAAACCTTCTTATATGCCCCCTTTGCTCTCTTTCTATTTTATGGCTCCTTTTTCCATTAATTGTTAGATGCACATATGTATACGTAAATAAATATATATTTATAATTACAACCTCCTTCGCAGTCTGTAATACATACGTCTTTTGGTGTTAGTCAGTATCATATTTCTTGTATTACTATGTATCTGTAATGCATCTTGAGATCTGGAATGATTATTCATCCAGCATTGTTCTTTTTGTTCAGGATTATTTTTGCTATCTGGGATATTTTGTGGTTCCATATGAAATGTAAGGTAAGATTTTTCTATTTCTGTGAAGAATGATGTTGGGATTTGGATTTGGATTTCATTGAATCTGTAAATTGTTTTTGGAAAAATGGTCATTTTCACAAAATGATTTTACCAATACATGAACAGAGGATATATTTCCATTTTCTAGTATCTTCCTTTATTTCTTCATTAGTTAAAAATTTCACTAAAGAGGTGTTTCACTTTCTTGGTTAGGTTTTTTCCTAGACATTTTACTGTCTTTGAGGCTATTGTGAATGTGAATATGGGAATATGCCCACAATTTCTTTCTCTGTATGCTAGTTGTTGGTGTATAGAAAAGCTACTGATTAGTGCAAGGTTTTTCTGCATCCTACAGCATTGTTGAATTTGTCTATTGTTTCTATAAGCTTTCTGGTAGAATTTTTGATATCTCTCATGTCATTGGCAAATTGGTGCAATTTGATCCAATTCCTGTTTTTCATACTACACTGTGCCTTTCTACATCTCAGAACTCTGATTTCAACAATTATCAGCCTGATATTTTTCCAAATCCTCAGTTGCTATATAAATAAAATAATATTGCAATAAAGTGAGGATGTACTTCTATGTTTATTTCTCACAGCTATGTTGTAACATTTTCCTTCACTTAGTAATAAAAAATAAGAACAGATTTTTCTGAACATATGTTTTTCTACTTTATTTGTAAGTTAGAGTAAATTTACATTCATAACCTAAACTTAATTTACAAATTGTTCCTAAATAAATAAGAGTAAGTAAAGCAAATATGTCAGATAATAATAAAAACAGTGTGTGAGATTCATGAATGTACATTAAGTATCACTAATATAAATTTTACAGACTGATGTATTTTTACATATGTGTATGTTCTTTCTCCTCATAAAATTCAAGATGAACATGTCTATTATTTCATAGATATAATTTGTCTTTTATAACAACTTACCCATTAATTAGCAACTTATTTCAATCGCCATGAAATTATTTCACCTCTTCATAAAATTTGTGTAATCATACTGCTTGTTCTAATTTGTAGGGAGTTTGTGTGTAGCTTCTGTTAAACAACTTAATACTTTTGAATTTTTTGACAAGATTATATATACTACTTATTTTCTCTTATTTTTGTACTATAATATTATGTTTTAAAGTATCATAATATATATAGATCCTGATCCTACTGCCAGGGGCCCCCTTTGTTACAAATTAGTAGGAAAATAAAAATTAAATCAATAGGAACTCAATCTCAAAAGAGTTAACCAAGGAATGAAGAAAACATCCCAGCATAAACAGATGATTATCATTAATTTCATTTAACAGAAACTCAAAATATTTGATTTTAATAGGTTGAATAATAAGCCTAAAGAACTTCAAACATGACTTTAATTCTTGAGTCTTTATAGCATTGTTTGTATCATTTGCTAAATTTGTAACAAAGGGGGCCCCTGGCAGTAGGATCAGGATCTATCCCTGGTGCAAGAGCTGGCTTTCTAGAGCCCATTACCTATGGTGGGACGCCTTGTATAGCCTGATGCAGAGGGAGGGGCTTGGTCCTGCTTCAACTGAATGTACCAGGCTTT
>LZPO01087147.1:738387-758182 GCA_001675575.1 Neotoma lepida
AAGCCTACGGGGAAAGGGAGGAGCGAAGAGAGGGAAATCTGTGGCTGGTATGTAAAATTAATAAAAAATTTCCTAATAAAGAAAAAATAGAATGTGCTTCAGAGTTTATGGTAGACATTGACATGTTCATTTATTGACTTAAAAGGTGCTTAAATTGGAGAAAGACAATCATAGGAATATTTTTGCTCATCTATAATCCTAAAATATTGCATGCACTAATATTGTAAAATTTTGTAAAAAACATTTCCTTCAAAGGCAAGATATTCTAGACTTTACTAAAAAAGAGTATGTCTTTCCTTAACCAAATCATATTCTTATATGAAAAAAGGGGTTTTTTTTATCTTGACCAAATAAATGACTAACATTCTATTTCTGACAAGATATGCTTACATAAGATAAATCAGGCTGAATATAACTCCAGGTTCTAAAAAGTTGAAAATTCACCAAAATAATAGTCTAAAAGTGATGTAAAAATAATTTCCTTCCAGATTAATTAGGAAAGTAAATATACTGCATGATACTGTATGCTTTTATTTGCTTTCCAGTTGCATTGTCTTTAATTGCTTACATGGAAAAAAATACTGTATTTTCCCAGAAAGTGTAAATATCATGAAATCATGCTATAAAAGCCAGGGAAAAGCCTATTCTTGAAAGAACATACATTTATTTTTTGCCTTTGAATGATCCCTCAGTCTATAATTATACATTGTAATGTGTGATTAAAAGAATGTGGTAGAAAATACTGCATTCAACACATGAAATTTAGATGCTACTAATTTCATGAAGAATATCTTAAAGCAAAGGCCACCTTGCAATCCTTGTACAATTTAAAGCCTTGCTATTTGAAATTGGCCCAGGTAAATGCTACCTTATTGCTTGGATACACACTATCCTTTCTAAGGATATACAGACTTGAGTTGTCTTTTTCTTAACCCTACACAATGTGATAATGACCGAATTCCACAAACCAATTTCTGCTATATTGGCATCAGCTAATACATGGGAATCTGCCATCATTCAAAATGTTACAGAGCTAAAGATCTTCTATTGTAGTAGACAGTAGTTGACACAGAACTACAACTCCCCCCAATATAGAGATTAAGAGACTGCAAAATACTCAGCCATATACCAGGCCTCTTTTTCCCAAAGCTTATGAGTCATTGTAGAAGAGGAGGCAGAATTATTGTAAGAGCCTGAGGCATTGGGTGACCACAAAGAAACAGTGTCTTTTGTAGAAAGTAGGGCATTGGCACGTATGCACTCAGTAGTTATAACAGCACAAAAACCTGTGTAAGCATAAACCAGAATGCTTTAACCAGAAAGCATAAACCAGAATAATACCAACATGGAGATGGGAACTGGACATGAAACCACCCCTCTGGAGCTACTGGCAATTGTTAGCTTCTGGGAGAGATAAGGATAGTTTTCACCAAGAGGGTAGGCCATATTAACTTGAAAACAATGTGGTGGATGACCACATATCCAAGAATATTGGGGAGCACAAATGGGTCTTCGTGGGTTTAAAAAAATATGGCATATTGATTTAGAATTAATATACACTGTGCCATTAACTCACTAAACTAAAAGAAAAGATATATCAAAATATCTAGTAATTGATATGATCTGTTTGATAGATTTTTCAAAGGATATATATACTGAAGAGAATCCATAATAATTTCTGCTTATAACTAATTGCATTGGTGATTTCCTCTTGACTTTGAGACTAATCACTGCTACTGTGAGTCCATCATTACCATGGCCATGGCATTTCCAGAAGTAATTTCACAACACTATTCCTCATTCACCCACTCTTAAATTCTTTCTATACCCATTCCTATGATACTTTCTGGCTTTTGCCAGGATAAAGGACTTGAAAGGGATGTCTCATTTAACGCTGAGAACTCACCGTCATTCTCATTACTTCAACCAGTTATGAGTCTCTGCATTAACTTCTGACAACTTTAAAAAGAAAGATCTTTGACCAAGGTTGAGAGACCCATAAATCCGTAAATATGAACATAAAGGAAAAAGTAGTTCGACAACCTGCCAAATTAGCAAAACATCTTCAATAGATTCTCCCTAGAGCTTATTAACTCCTTTGTCCAGATTTACAGTATCAAACATAAATTCTGTCCTTTGAAGCAGGCATCGAATTGAAGCAGGAATTGCTTTCTTAAGTGCATAATATTTATGCTACTATTTCCTTACAAATTTTACATTTAAATGTCAATTACATATTTTGAGATAGGGTCTCATAATATAGCCAGGACTGGACTCATAATCTTCTTCTTTAACTTCACATCTGCCGAGATTATAGGCATAGAGTATATATACATCTATACATATATATACATATATATGTATATATAAATATATATATTTATATATATAATCAAGCATATATATTGTATATATATATTATATATGTGTGTGTATGTGTATGTGTGTGTGTATACACATATTACTTAATTATTCTATTGAAGAATTGTAAGGTAGATATTTAACATATTTTAAACTCTGTTGCTAAGGTTTGGTAACAGTTACACTGTGAAGGATGACTGAACATATTCCACAATTGTGACAGATGGTGTGATTAAAAATTTTTTAAAATCCTACATAAGTATACAAAAAAGTTAAATTCTTGAGCTGTATGGTGTTTCCAGGCATCAACAGCCATTAATTGGGGAAATATCTATCCTTCTTTAGTATTAATTACTTAGTCAATTTCTCACAGAAATACTTGACAGGTCCCTCTTGACAGATTACTTTTGAAACTTTCAAGTAAGAGAATTCTCTTAATATGTTCTACTTGACTTTTGATGAGGAAAAGAATCCTGTTAATTAAAGTCACATTTTAAGCCATGTGCTAATTAAATAATCTCACTGAAATACAATATCTTTTTAGGTGATTTACTGCGGATATGCTGCAGGTGTGAAATAGGGAGTGAAAGAAGAGGATTCTGTATGCTTTTTGATACACATATGATACTAACGTATCTTCAAAGGAGTGAACTATTCAACAAGTCATCTATGATGACATTTCAATGAGGTTACATCATAACCCTAGATGATTTAATGTACAATTTTCTTAAAATGTAAGAGACACTTCTAACTAATAAAAAGTTGAGGCCTAATGTCTCAAATGAGCTCAACAATATTTTTGTGGACTTATTTGGTTTCATATTGCTTTGTTTGGCATTTTTCTTTTATTTTTTCTTTTTCTTTTGGCTTACTGGTCTTTTCTTGCATATTATTTTTCTGCTTTTGTGTTTTCATGGTGTTTGTGTGTGTGTGTGTGTGTGTGTGTGTTTGTCTGTTTTGATTTTTCCTTCTTTTCTTAAAATTCTGATTTTTTGGGGGATATTTTCTGTCTCCACAAAGAGAGAAAAAGTTCAAGGAGTTGAGTAGGTAAGATGCTGGCAAGGGTCTAAGTGGAGTCAGAGGAGGGGAAACCATGATTAGAATGTACTGTATGAAATTTTTTCTTCAATAAAAAGATGTATGAAAATAAAAGTGTCACCATGGGACTATACAGGTGGCTTAGCAGTTAAAAACACCTGAGGCTCTTGCAGAAGATCTGGTTTTCATTCCCAGCACCTACATCTGGCTGGTCACAACTGTCTGTTATCCCAGTTTGATTGGAGCTGATGTCCCTTTCTGTCTCACTTCACATGACATCCACTCAAAAATCCTTTTATTTCTCTTCCTGTCACACACACACACACACACACACACACACACACACACACACACCAGAGACAAGGAGAGAGAGAATTGAGAGTAAAATATACACATAAAAGTTCTACAAACTTTAAAAAAGAATTTAGTATTTTATTTCTTGGTTGAAAATATGTATTATAAAATTTTAAAGTTTAATTTTTGATCATTTCTTTTCACTGAATATATTGGAGTGCAATTTTATTATTTTTTGATTTTGTAATAATTGAAGGAACTGGTGACTAATATTTCTTCTAAATATTAAAATTAGTTACCTTATCAGGTTTTATTATTATTAAGCTGTGATAGCTAATATGATTATGTTACCAGATAGGTTATAACATCTAGCAAAATGCGTGACACTTTAAAGTACATTTATGGTACATGATTTAGGTTTGAGACATATATTACTCTCCAAACAGTGCCATAACAACATTACATAGTTCAAAAATTTATAGGTATGACTGAAGTGATTGGTCAGATAGNTCTTACCTTAAACATGTCCATTTTATCCCCTGTGTATTCACATGGTATGCTTTCTGTTCCTGTTGGTGTATAGTCATTAATTTTATATAACACCCACATACTGTAATATAGCCTATACCAAAGACTCATTTTAATTCAGTTTCATATTTAAGGATTTTCTCTTCTACTGAAAAAAAATATGGTGACAAATGTAAGGATTTCTGAACATTTGAGGAGATATGTTTCAGAAAAACAAACAACAGCACTACTAAAATGTTGAGTTATTTTTCAAAGACAGTAATAGTTTGAAGTAAAATTCTTAAAAAACAGTTCATCACCATTGATCTTATTGTACTTCTCTTGCTCACCTACTCTGAAGTGTGTCTTATCTTGTATCCTCAAGATAGGTACAATTCTATATATATATATATATATATTTGTTTTGGAACTGAACAATAGCAATAAACCAATAAACATTTTTGCATATTTTTCTTTGATGGAGGAGGTAGAGCAAATGGGAATCTCTTAAAGCATAAGACAGCCAGCAAAATCTGTTATGAATATGATGAAACTTTACTAATTAACATATATATCCTGTATAGTAGGTTTCAGTTTTTGATGATAATTAGCAAAAAGTTTAGAAGAACTGTTTCATAACAGAGTCTAGAGAAGCTATTTTATCCTTGTCCAGGCCTTGTTTTGACCAGCCATGTTGATGAGCCTTCTTAAGTGCATCTTCTCTGATATAATTCACAAAAGTATTCCTGTTCTTCTGGATTTTACATTTTTTCCATCCCTTCTTTCAGTATTATTCTTAAGCTTTAAGCGAAGGAGTTATGATGTAGATGTGTCATTCCTGGCTCAGCAGCATTAGTTCAGTTGTTCTCTGCATTTTCATCAGTTGTGGTTTCTATAAAGGTCTCTGTTGCAAGAAGATGTTTCTTTGTTAATCAGTGAGGCCTGTACTTATCTATGGCTATAAGACATGGTAAGAATACAGTTAAGAATTATATAGGTTTAGTAAAGTAATTGCTGCCACTTCTTGTCCAAGTCAATAATGAAAATTTCTCCTTCCATAATGGATTTGTCCACTAATTATTTCACTTATTAACTAGCAACAATGACTAGAAATTCTTAGTTTCAGGGATTTCAAGAGTATTTATATACAATGAATTACTTTTATTCAGTAATAAAGTTGAATGAAATATGTCATTTCTGAGGAAATGGATATAACTTGACACTTTTATATTGAGTGAAATAAGTCTGATTTGGAAAGATAAGTATTACATGCTTTCTATCAGTTATGGATCCCATAGTTTACATAACTATAAATGAAAAAAAGATAAATAAAATTATTTACATATAAGATATCAAAACAGAAACAGAAGGAAGACTAAGAGAATAAAGATACTAGTAGAATAGGGCAATGAGGAAGAAAGCAGTGGAGTACTGGCTAGTTCAATATCAACTTGAAACAAACTGGAGTTATCAGAGAGGAGGGAGTCTCATAGTATCTAGCTGTAAGCAAGCCTGTAGGGCATTTTATTAATTAGTAATTAGCTAAGGAGGGTCAAGCCTATCATGGGTGGTGCCATCCCATGACTAGTGGTCCTGGGTTCTGTAAGAAAGAAGGCTGAGCAAGCCATGAGAAGCATGCTCCATGGCCTTTGTATCAGCCCCTTGCTGCAGGTTCCTGCCCTTCGTCCTTTGATGATGAACTGTGATGTTGCGGCATAAGTTGAATAAACCCTTTCCTCCTCAAATTGTTTTGGTCATAATGTTTTATCACAGCAATAAAAACCCTAATTAAAATAACAGGTAGATTAATATTCAAGTATGATTTGATTTTGGGTGGAAATGGGCTTAATTCTTTCTAGTTGAACTTGGCATGTAACTCAGAGAAGGAATAGCTTCTTAATATTTAGTAATATTTAGAGTCGATTCTCTGAATATTTCTGCTTCCTGTTTCTCCTGATGACTTCATAGCTGTTCCTGGATTCTGTATTCACAGGGCCACAGATGATTGCCCATGTGGAGAGTCTTTCAGCAGCTAAGCCATGTCACAACAATGGGAACACAAGCAAAGGAGACCAGCCTAAGCATCTTTTTAGTCAATTTGGAAGACAATTCCTCCAAGAAAAGATTTCAAAACATATCAGGACATCCTAGATATTTGTTACTTGAAAATTTACATGTCAATTAAAATTAATCAGTGAATTATCCATTAATATATGCCCAAGAGAATAAAATAATTGAACCAAGTCCCTGGATATATATAACACCCTTCTACCTTATCTTTAGAACTTATTTGTGGTCTCTTAGAACTGGCCATTTCTAGGTGCTGTGACCTAACCATGTTCTAATTCTCGAGCAAAACACTCAGTATTTATGGATTTGTTTTAGGGTACAATGTTATAACCTTTGTGTTTTATATTTCTGTCTGGTAACATATAGTAAAAAGCAGAGACAATCTTTTAGTCAGACTATCTTTTAAATCAATAGGAAGAAAAATAGAAACACAAAACAAGATGGATTTCAATAAAAGGACTATTTTTATAAGAATTGAACAGTTACTTGATAATATATTAATAAGGTTTAAACTGGTAATTTCATGCCAGGTGGGAAATATTCCATTAAATGTTTTCATGATTTTGATTAAATATTTTGCAAAACATTGTAGAAAGACATTGTGTGAAAGTGTGATATATAATCTTCCAGTATTTATTAAATCAAAGCACAGTGAGTTCTACTCACAAGACAACAACTGCATTATATAGATAAAGAAAAATCAATAGAAATAAATGTATCTTTACTCAAAAACCAAATTACATTCATAAATCACATTTGTACTGTAGTAATGATAGTGTATGAGTATCACCGTATTTGTTATTCTGCTTCATTTTTACTAACATTTAATATTTTCATAATATATAATTTATTTACAGGTTCTCTGTTAAAACATAAGCTATGCTATTTCTCAGGTATTTTTTTCTTCACTGTTGAATCCAAAAATCTTAGGGAAATTCCAGGTTCATAGCTATCCCTCAATATATCTTACATGAATGACAGAAGAATAAAAGCAATTATTGACAATGAAGTTGAAGAATTTTAAATCCTGTTTTAAAATTGCATATTTAAACTTAATATTCATTGACATTTAAAAAATAAAGAAGACAATCCATGATCTAAAAAATTAATTCATTAAAATGCCATTAAAATATAAGAAATAATGTAGATATTATAAATTTAAATTGATACAAAAATTAATACAAAAGTTGATATAATGGAAAGAAGATTCATATATATATATAATACTCATTATATATATATATATAATACTCAAAGTCATTTAAAATTGGTAATAAACTAGTGTATAACAGAAATGAGCAATGATATCAAACAAAAAAACCTTATTGATATTTGCATGATATTCCATTTAATGTCAGAAACAATGCATTATTTTTAGCTTTGTATTGAAAAGTAATGAAAATGATTAATCTACAAGACCCTAAAGCTAATTTCAATGTCTCTAAAATGATTAAAATTATAGAATATATAATATATCATTATAATTAATTTTAGTTAGAAAAGAATTATCAAAAGATATTTGGAAAAACTCAACAAACATTTAGAAAATTCACAACATGATTCTTAATAGCCCATGTTTATTAGCATTTCCATTGCTGTGACAAACACAATATAGCCAAATGCAACTTAGGAAGAAAAGACCTTATTTCATCTTACACTCCAGGTACCATTCCATCTCTGTAGGAAATTAGGGCAAGACCTCAAGCAGGTCAGTAACCTGGAGGAAGAAGCTGAAGCCAAAACCATTGAGGAATCCTGATCACTTACTTGTTCCCCATGGCTTGTTCAGCTTCCATTCTTATATAATCCTTGGTTACCTTCCCCGGGGTGGTATATTCATGGTGAGCTGGGCCCATCAAAGAAATGTTCCACAGACATCCCTATGGGTCAAACTAGTGCAAGCATATTTTAAGATGAACTTTTCTCTTCACAGATGATTCTGGATTTTGTCAAGCCAAAAAAAAAATTCTAACCAGGACACCATGAGTCCACAGAATTATCATAAACAAATTAAGAAATAGAATTATTTGAAAGAAATTGATATTAATGTTAATTATGATAGTTAAAACACAAAAGAGAAACATTTGTGAATTAGAGCCTAAATAAAACATTATGAAGATTGTCATTATATTAGAAAAATATATTAATGTAAGACCAATGGCCTAATATTTACATGAGACTAGAGAATGAACAGAAGTATAACACAAAGTTATGTAGATTAAAACATGCAAGTAAATCACCAAGTGAATATAAATATACTAGAAGACAGAAAAATAAGAGAACATAATGGTGAAAAAAAAAACACAATTGTTAGAAGACAACAGTGGAACTCTACAAATAGTGTCCTTGAATGATTACAGACAATACATAGATATGAAAAAATAAAGTAAGAGATAGAAAACTGATGGAGCTAGAAACAGAAGTATAAGCCCTCCAAGAATTGAAATATGATAGAAAGCTTAAATGAAATTAGCAAATGAGTTATAAAATAGTACTGAGTTTCTATAAGAAAGACCAATCCTGAACACACACACACACACACACACACACTCACACACACACACACGTATGTGTATATATATATATATGAGATATTTATAAAGAACATTCAAAGAACAAAACCTAAAAATACAAATAATTTTGTAATGAATATATCACAGAAATAAGGGGAACAGTACCTATTAATACAATTCAGAAAAAATTCATCAGATATAAAAATAATAAAATATATTATAAGAGAAAAAATATAATAAAGTGTCCTTCATGATAGTAGATTTAACGCTTTTTCAAATTGAATGATGAACACATTGAAAATACTATACATTCAAAGGCACTGATTTTTAATATGTTTACATCTTTTTTAATATAGCGAACTTGCAACTTTGTCTTCATCTTGTCATTTTTTTGAAATGTTATCTTCATACATTCTTTAGTACTTGTTCTAAATGTACGTGTTCTTAGATCCTTGGATATATTTATAATAAACTTGTAAAATTATATTTCTGTGAATCAGATTATCTTAAGATTCACTTTTGTTTGTCATACTAGTGATTGCTTCTTTCGTGATTTTTCTGAACTTCATCTTTACATTTTGTATTCATGTGCAGCCATGGGAATCTTTGATTTACATCATTGCACTTAGCATATAATTATGCAAACAATTTTTTCTATGTCCAAAATTAATGAAACTATCACCACTAAGAAGGAAATAGACATTTCAAAAGGAAAAACATTGTCATCCATTGGAATTTTCCCTTTAGCTACTTCATAAAGTCTTTAAAGCACAAACATCCTCACTTTCCTGCCTTTGTGAAGGGTTGTATATGAGTTGGGAAATTTAGACAATATTCATTTGTACATTTCACTATTTGTCTTAATCTTTATTGCAAGATTCTTCATTGGCTCAAAATTAGTGCAAGACCTCAAAACAATTTCACCTGTCTATTTAGCATATGCACATCTCTGACTTTTAGTTTCTCTGGACTATGTTAGAGGTTTCTAAGTCTGTATGGACATCTCAATCTTAAGCAATTCTTTCTTAGTTTTACATTGTCTCAAGTATCAGTGACCAGAATATTTTCCTATAAATGTGTCATTAAATACCTATCACATAGTCCTTTATCACTGCATGGGTTCTGAGTCAGATAAAATAACACAAGCATATTCATATGTTGCTCTAGGGACTCACCAACAGACAAAATAATAAGCCTTCTTTGGAAGTGATTTTTGTTTTCCAAGATCTTGTATTTGAAACATTTTCTGTTCTTTTTAGTGTTGATGAGTTGAGTAGGATAGAGAATAACAAATTTACATTTTAAATATTCTAATGTGAGAGCATGTCTTCTATATATGATAACCTAAGTAAGACCTGTATGATTGTAATGTCACTTCACATGCCAATTTTGATGGAAAAAAAATCTCACAAGGCACCACCTCCAGATGAAGGGCTATAGGCAATTTTTGGCTAGTGAAAGAGGGAGATACGATATTTTCCACTAACAAGCCCCCTGATAGGTGATCCAATTTCATGTGATCATATCTGAACACATGTGCATAGAAGGAAGAACACTAAATGGATTCAGTAGTTGTGTAGGTGCCTGTGTGTGTGAATATAAAACAATAATAATTAAAAAGTCATGAATTTGAGAAAGAATAGAGAGCATGTGAGGAATTGTGGGGGGGAGAGATGAGGAAGTGATGTAAATACAATATTCATAAAATTACCAAAGAAAATTTAAATGAAAAAAATTTCTAGTGCTCAAACTTCCAAGTGGTACTCAATCTTTTTTTCTTTTTTATTCATTTTATATACCAACCACAGATCCCTCCTCTCATCCCTCCTCCTGCTCTCCCCCACCTTCCTCTCCCATCCCTTATCCCCTCCTCCAACAGGGTAAGTTTTCCCATGGGAAACAGCTAAGCCTGGTACATTCAGTTGAGGTAGGACCAAGCCCCTCTCCACTTTATCAGGGGTATGCAAGGTGTTAGGCCATAGGTAATGGGGTCCAGAAAGCCTACTCATGCACCAGGGATAGATCCTGATCACACTGCCAGGGTCCCTCAAACAGACCCAGGTACACAACTGTCTCCCGTATGCTGAAGGTCTAATCTGGTCCCATGCAGGCTCTACAGCTTTTGGTTTGAAATTCATGAGTTCCCACGATCTTGGTTAAGTTGTCTCTGCAGATTTCCTCATCATGATCTTGACCCCACCCACTTGCTCATATAATCCCACTTCCCTCTCTTCACCTGGGCTCCTGGAGCTCATCCTGGTGCTTGGTTGTGGATCTCTGCCTCTGCTTCCATCAGTTACTGGATGAAAGCTCTATGATGACAATTAGGGTATTCACCAGTCTGGTTACCAGTGTATGCCAGTTCAAGCACCCTCACCACTGTTGCTAGTAGACTAATCTGGGCTCATCCTTGTGGATTCCTGTGAATTTTCTTATCACCAGGTTTCTCCCTTACCTCATAATGTCTCCCTCTATCAAGATACCTCATTCATTACTATCCCACTCTGTTCCTTCCCCAGATTGACCATCCTGTTCCTTCATGCTCTCATGCCTGATCCTCTACCCTCTATTGACACCCCTCATCCCCAGCTTACTCATTGGGATCTCCTCTGTTTCCCCTTCCCAAGGTGAGCCTTACATCCCTCTTAGGGTCCTCCTTGTTTCTTAGCATCTCTGGAGCTGTAGGTTGTAGTCTGATTATCCTTTGCTTTACATCTAGTATCCAATTATGAGTGAGCACATATCATGTTTATCTTTCTGAGTCTGGGTTACCTCACTCAGGATAATATTTTCTAGTTCTGTCAATTTTCCTGCAAATTTCATGATGTCAATGTTTTTTACAGCTGAGTAATACTCCATGGTGTATATGTGCCACATTTTCTTTATCCATTCTTCAGTTTTGGGACATCTAGGTTGCTTCCTAAATATAATACCAGTAGCACAGACACTGAGAACAACAATTAATAAATGGGGCCTCCTGAAAATGAGAAGCTTCTGTACCACAAAGGACACAGAAAATAAGACAAAACGACAGCCTACAGAACGGGAAAAGATCTTCACCAACCCCACATCTGACAGAGGGATGATCTCCAAAATATATAAAGAACTCAAGAAACTAGGCATCAAAATACTGAACAATCCAATTAAAAAATGGGCTACTGATCTAAACAGAGAATTCTCAAAAGAAGAATCTCAACTGGCTGAAAGACATTTAAGGAATTGCTCAACATCCTTAGTCATCAGGGAAATGCAAATCAAAACGACTCTGAGATACCACCTTACACTTGTCAGAATGGCTAAGATCAAAAACACTGAGGACAGCTTATGTTGGAGAGGATGTGGAACAAGGGGAACACTCCTCCACTGTTGGTGGGAGTGCAAACTTGTACAACCACTTTGGAAATCAATATGGTGGTTTCTCAGAAAATTGGGAATCAATCTACCTCAAGATCCAATGATATACCCAAGGGATGCTCAATCATATTACAAGGACACTTGCTCAACTATGCTCATACCAGCATTATTCATAATAACCTTTTTTCCTTAAAAATTAATTGTTAGAAATTTTTAATTTGTTGTAAATGTTTGGATGAAATGATATTTCTAGACTTGATATTTCCTTTTTCTTTTAAATTTTTAGAATAAATTTTTATTTGGCAAAACAATTATATATCTCTATGGGATCAAGTATACCTACATTTATGCTTTGTAAAGTGCCAAATTCATGATATTTTTAAAATATCTCTACCATTTATTTTGACACTGTTATGAGAACTACAAAAGATTGATAAATCAAACATGGTAGAACAAACTTTTACTACCTATATTAGGTGTTTCTTGTCTGACTTTGTTTTGGGGACCATCAGCCCCAAAATAATGACTTCTTATTAATCATGAAATCTTGGCTTTTAGCTTAGGGCTTGTTTCCAACTAGCTCTTATAACCAGTTAACTTGTTTCTATTAGTCTACATTTTGTCACTTGGTTCTTTTCCTCTTCTCAAATCTGCATGTCTGACTCCCTCTCAGTGTTTCACTGGTGTTTCCTTCATGCCCAGATTCTAACCCACAGTTCCTCTCTCTCCCTGGAAGTCTAGCCTATTCTCTCCTGCCTAGCTATTGATGAGTCAGCTCTTTATTAAATCATCAGAAAGCTCCTTGGCAAAGGCACATATTCACAGTGTACAAAAAGATTATCCCACAACAAACACCAGCATTTAAGAGGAAGATGCAGGCAAATCTCAGTGAGTTTGAGGCCAGGCTGGTCTATATAACAAGTCCCAGGACATCCAAGGCCATGTAGAAAGACCCATCTGAAAAAAATACTTAAACAAGCAAACAAATAAAAAATAAATTCTTCTGTAGGTTTTATAAATTGCCTCTATATCTGTTAAGCATTGCACTAGAACATATACCTGTAATACAGCTGCAACTTTCTTCTTGTACATTCTCTAACATTTGGACATCAAAATTTTGCTGTTTGTCTTTATGAGCTCTTTATTTTGGATTGTACATTTGAGAGAAATGATATAATGCATGCCTTATGCATCCTGCTTATTTTAATTGATATTATGATCTCTATGTCCATTCATTTTATGGTAAAAAGTTTGTAATCTGTGTAACTAAATAGTATTGCACTGTGTATAACTGCCATATTTCCTTTATCTGTTTATAAATTGATGGACACAGAGATCCACTCAGACTATTTGTTGTTTTGAATAGTGCTGTTATCTCCTAACATGTTGATTTATTTTCCTTTGAATTTATACATTGTAGGGGGATTGCTAAATCATAAAGTATTTCCATTTCCATATTTTTGAATAAACTCAATTCTGTTTTTATTGTGGCTCTACTGTTTTTAATTTTCATTAACAATGTTTAAGAATCTGTATTTCTACCATAATTTGATTTCTTTTTCCTCTGTACATTTTAAGAAGTTTTAATTAAAATATAAACATATCATTTCTTTTGCCTTTCCACCTCAAATCTCTCCCATGTCTCCTCCATTTAACCTCTCACATATACCCCTTAATTCCTCTAAAATTAAAGGCCTTTTTTCTTTTGCTACACACACACACACACACACACACATGTATATACATATATGAATAAATATATCAATACAACCTCCTGAACATCATTATTATTCATTGTTTGTGGATGTTTTCAGGCTGACCACTTGGTATTAGATAACCAATTATGGGGCTCATTCTTCAGAAAGACTGATTTTTTCCCCCTTTAAGACATCATTAGCTACCTAAAGCTCTTTGTCTATGGGTTGGTTGAGCTTTTTTTCTCATAGCTGTTGAGATTTTTTATGCATTTTTAAATAGTTGTTAATTCAGTTGATTTTGTATAATTGAATTATTCTGTTGTTTTTTAATGTATTATTTATGTATATTATTTAATATTTGCTCAAATGCATTATTTATAAATACTTTATTTTATTCATTTTATAGGTTGCCTTTTCACTCTTCTGAGATTCTTACATTGGGCAAAATATTTCAGTTTGATGTAGTTCAATTTGTCTTGATTTACTTTTGTTATTTGGACTTTTGAATTCTTCTTCAAATCATACTTTCTCAGACATTTGCTATAAATCATTTTTATACTATTTCATAGCAATTTTAATGATTAGTGTTTTAAATTTTAAATATTGATCCATAATTGTTGTATGGTAAAAGATATTATGCTAGTAATTATTTTAGATACGAGCATCCAGATTTTCCAGCATTGTTGGTAAAATATGTTGTTCTTAAAGAATATGTAGTTTTGATATCATTTTCTGAAATAATTTGGTTGTAAGTATATAGGTTTATATATGTTTCCTTGTTACTGCATTTACTTAAATGTTAATTTGAATGCCAGTTACATTCTTTAGTCATCACCACAACTTAGTAGCACTTGTTTTTGAAACTGTATGTTTTTTTTCCACCTACAGATCTTTTGTTAGATGCCAAACTTCATTTGTTAGTATTCTTTGTGGAAATAAGGTGTAGAACATCAATATTATCATGTTAAAGAACCTTATCTACCAAAGTATAATTTAGAATGGTCAATAAATAAATGTGAAACTTGGTGTTCAACTTAAGGCATCTTCCCATGTTCAACTATCAAGATCCAGGAGGACCTAGTGTAACTGTGGTGATTGTCTCTCTGAAGTTCAGAATCATTTATTTTGTGTCTGAATACATTCCTGATCCATTACTTGGCAAGTTCATCAGTCTCATTTTTTTTCTAAACATTCATATCCCAGGGCTATATCCTGTTATTTCTTGCAAAATACCTTGTTCTCTGACCATTTCTTTTGTCTCTATTTTTAGTATCCTTCACTTAATTTACAAGTATTTTTTTAAATAAAGCTTACTAACAATTCGGACAAATTCCTTCAAGGCGGGGTTCTTTTTTATCTGGGCAGTGTAGTGTTTTAAGACTGAGGTTTTAATCATTGAAGTATAGTGCTTGTCTTTTGATTATGAGTACATTAATTTGGAAGACTGTTTTGAGTAGTTCGGGTGTTTTCATAAGAATATTCGAATAATTGACAAGCATATTTTTATTTTTTAGAGTTTTGATAACTTTTAAGTATGTTTACAATTTCAGAATTCTTTTTCTCTGACTTATACATATCAAATACACGTATAACTTTTTCAACAATATAATGCTATTGAAATGGATAACTACTTAGTCATTTCCAGGTGCTAATTTGATATGAGAAGGATATGTGTACCTTTATAACTGTATAACTACAATGATCTTTATTCATATTTAGTTGTTCCATGTGTGCTGTCAGGTAGTATGATATATAATAATATACATGCAAAATTACATAAATATAAACACACAATCACACAAAATTGAATGAGTAAAATGAGAACCTATGATCTAACCCTTCACGTATTTTTGTCCAAATTAGTGGTACGTAGAGTGGATTTCATCTTGTGAACAAGGCCTTATTGATTACTACAATAACATTTGTGCAGGACCAGAGAAAATTTCTGGCTATACATTTGGGCCACTATTGCACTATTGGGGCTAACTTTCAGGCAAATCAAAATTGTAGCTCCCATATTTGGGTAAGACTGTTAAAGACTTTTCTCTCTTAGTAGTGTGCTTCTCAGTTTCCAACACTTTGAAAGCTGAACACTATGGATAAAGGGCCTATAGTCCTGGGAGATATAATGCTATTATTCTGCGAAGTAGATAGAGCAATAAATTGCCCCTCAGGCATTATCTTTATACTTATTGTAGTCAGAAGTTTATCTGTTCCTTCCCATCCCCGGCAGTCCAGACAAATCTCTCTCACCCAAGGCCCTGCAGCTGCTTATAAAATAATCACTCAGAGGCTTAATATTAATTACAAACTGTATGGCCTATGGCTAAGAATTCTTGCTAGCTAGCTCTTGCATCTTAAATTAACCCATTTCTATTAATCTATGTATTGCCATGTGGCTGTGGCATTATCAGTCTGCTGGCATGTTGCTCCTTGGGTGGTGGGCTGGTTTCTCCCCTGACTCCACCCTTCTTTGTCTCATCTTTAGTTTGAATGTACCACCTAACCTTATCCTGCCCTGCCATAGGCCAATGCAGCTTTATTTATCAACCAATCATAACGAGGACTACAGAGGTCCAGCCCCTTGATAGTCACCTCCCAGGGTCCTGGAAGAATCTACAACCAGCTGATAATTTATTCTTAAATGAAAGGAAATGAATCTATGTACACTTTTAGTCCATATACTTTATTCTTCTGATAAGTTCTCTCTCTACATAGCTTCTATTTTTCCCTCATGGCCCCATCTAGGTCCTCATCCATATAGTTCCTTTCCTTCTGAGCTCCTCTCCCATCCCCTTCCTCATCTTGTTCTTCCCCATCTTGCTCTCCTACACCTTCCATCTCATTCCTCTAGTACTCTCTTCTAAGCCCTCAATCTAGCTCTTCCTCATCTCAGTTCATTCCTCTCCAGCTCTTACCCAACAAGTTCCTTTCTCTACTCTCTTCTCCATCTCCTCTCTGTTCTCTTGTCCTCTTTTGTTCACTGTCTTGAGAATAAAACTGTCTTTTTATCCCTATGACCCTTATCTCTCCAAGCTATCTCTGCTCCTGCAGTTTCTGGAGAGTGTGTTTGGTCAATAGGCAACTTGGCTAGGCAACTTCCATCATAGCTAGATGTACCTGTAAGTTGGAACCCTATAGTTCTGAGTTAATTCTTAAGGGTGAATCTAATACTAAAGACTTTGGAAAGGAAAAAGTTAAGCTTAATTAGCACATCCACCAGGCCTTCTCAAATAGATAGTCTGGACGCTTAAATCTGTTCTTGAAGTACAGAGGTATTACTGACAAAATACTTTTGTTCAGGAAAATGGTTCTGGCAGGATGTAGCTAATGATGATAATTACAGGGAGGCTACTCAAGGTCCACCTGACCTAGGCAGTGTCTCCATGTGGAATTCAGGAGACTTGTAATGTGGTCTGGACTGTTATTTCTGTTAGTTCTTGAATGTGGTTAAGGGAGATATCTGATTCCAGTGCTAAAAGGAGGAGAAATGGATGGGCCTGAGGGAAGGAAGTCTTTCCTGAGGCCGTTCTCCAAATACCTCGAATATATATGTCCGAAGAGTGATTAGTTCACACTGTTAGCTATTCTTGGGAAACATCAATTGGGAAAGCTATGAAGGCACACATGATATTCATAACAGAAAATAGCTGATACATAACAAGCCAAATAGCAGCAAATACTCCCTGGAATTTGGCTTCCTCTGAAGGAATTCCTTGATATCTTCAGGTAATGGCTTTGCCATAACCAGCTGAGTTCTTATAATATATTTCTGTAGCCCGTAGCACAATCAGGGCAACACATATTCACAGTGTACAGAAAGACATCCCACAGCACTTACAAATTAATGAATCTTTCAAACAACATTAGAAAAGTCTCTTTTTGCTGTCGCTAGTGATTAACACAAAACCCACAATTGGTCAAGATATAGAAAATAAGATATTGTGGCATGCTTAGATCTAAAAAGGGACAGGTATAACATATCCCCTCCCGGCAAGGCTCAATGACCATCACAGAAGAGAAGGCAAAAAGATTGTAAGAGGCAGAACTAGTGAACATCTGCAGAAAAACACTATTTTTTGGGCATGGGGGTATAATTTTACACAAGAACTCATGACAGCTGGAACTGCATGCACAAGAACTTCACACGATCAAGCCAGCCAAAATCTAAGCATGGATAAAGAAGGAAACATGAATTCCAACAACTATTTGCGGAATTATTTCCAACTGATGGCTGCTAGGGAAGTGAGAATCAGATTCCTTCATAGATATGGGCCCTGAGAGGTTATCCAAGATCTAGTAGATCATCACACATACATGCACACACAGCTAGCTCTAAAGGGACTCAGTGTATATTATTACACAGAAAGAAGACACATAAACAGTGTAGGAAAAGTGGTGGAAAAGAGTGCACATGAATTTATGAGGGAAACATTGTAGGAGGGACCACAGGGGTATTGGAGGGAAGAGAATTAAGGTTAGATTCTATCAAAATAATTACATGCATCTATAGCTAGTTCATGTAATATTTAAAATCAGAAGAACATAAAATGGGGAAATATGATCATAAGTGGATCATATCTGTATTGATATACTTGTTTGAATATTTTGTAAGATTTGGAAAGTATCACCAAAGATAATTAAGTAAGTAAAGTACCTAGAGTGTTTTTATTATTTGCTTATCAAATTAACATAACATTCTAATAATTTAAAAATTTCAAAGAATAGGTAATAAGAAATTAATACACATATTAAACTATAGGTAAAGTGAAAAGGTTAACTTTCTGAATTAAATAGCTTTCACTTATTTTTAGAGCAGTTACCTAAGATCTACTTATGGATATATGATGAATTTTTTTTAATTTCTCTGTAGAAAAACAATACATTTTGATGGCTACTCCTTATGACTGTCATCAATAAGAAAGTAAAAGTATATCTACAATAAAATATTTCATGGTATGGGGTTTTTCACTCACTTTATACAACATTTGAAAATAAAATATGCAGGAGCCAAAAAAGGGGGAATTAAAGAGAAGAAATAATAACCATTACCATTCATGATGCAAATATAGTGTTTAAAATTATTCAGTACAAAGAACAAACATTGGAATAATTTAGTAGATTGCTTTAGTCATACATTTTAAGTTCCTTGAGAAATGATTCGCTTGATGTTGGCTATTTCAAATCCAGATTTGGTTGTTAGTGTTAGTATGTGTACTTATGTTTCAAGTGAATCGTCCCACGTACTCTATTGACAAACAACGCTCTTAGTCCTGTGGTTTTTCACTTATAGCTTTACCATTATTTCACTGGATAATTTCCACTAGTCATTAAAATAGTACTTGCAAATGTCTTTGGTAGCTATTCTTTTGTTATTTAGAAATTCTCTTATTCCTTGCTGTGTGAAAATGGCAATTACTGTGATTAAATGAGATGCAAAAAACTCACTCCTGGTATGTTTGGTGGCATTCAGTATGCTTTCATGCAGAGTAAATGAGACTGGTGGGCTTTCTACTGAACATTATTCCTCAGTGTCTTCAGAAAGAAGAAATACTGCTTGAACTATATACAGAAGCACTCCTACCCCTTCTCAGACAGGGAGAAAAGAGACTTATTTTACTGTTGGCTGACAATTTTGAATAGGTTTCAGATTATCAGTCACTCTTATAGCTATTCCAGTATCCTCTTTGTGTACTTAAGAACAGATATTTCTTATGTTTTCTTTTTGTGTCATATGATGAACAACATCATCCAGATAATAGATTGGAAAAAATATTTGCAAGAGAAAGAAGCACCAGAAAACGAAAGAGATTTTTTTTTAAAAGCAATTACAATTTCTTATCTAGAGTAGTAATCTAGATGTATTGTCCACCCCATTTTCTTTTTTTTTAGTGTTTCTTTCTGTTTATTTTTGAGATTGCATTTTTTTATTAAAAGATTTTCTTATTTTACATACCAACC